>PVJS01004806.1:38508-67364 GCA_004027185.1 Glis glis
GAGAGAGAGAGAGAGAGAAGAGTGTGTGTGGTGTGTGTGTGTGTGTGTGTGTGTGTGTGTAGTACTGCAGATTAAACCCAGGAGCATTCTACTCTGACTTACATCCCCAGCCCTTTTTTTTTATTTTAAACAGTGTCTTGCTAGATTACCACATGGCAGCCTTGGCAGCCTTGAACCTGCATTCCTCCTGTCTCAGTCTCCCAATTACTGGGATTACAGGACTACACCACCCAGCCTGGCTTGGAAGGCCAAAATTTACACTAATCCTCTTGTACACTAAATTGCTAGGTAGCATCTGAGGTAGAGTTTGGGTGGTTTTCTGTTTTGTTTTGTTTTGTTTTTGAACAGAGAAACATCAGACTAGGAATTTACTATCATATTTCACACATACACAAAAAAGCTTCATGTCATTTTTTGGATGAGTTATTCTTCTAAAGCTCAAACATAAATTAAGGGTGTTGAACTAAATTGTGTATTTCAGATCTAAATATGTTCTAATTTTTGGCCACCAATCAATCAACCAACAAGATGCCTTTCCCTGACATCATCTCGTCCTCTGCCCTCCACTCACATCTCAATGGTATTAGCAGTTCTCTGAGTCCACCTCCCACAAGCAGGCATTTCTTAAACATTGTATCCTGACTTGCGGAAACAGTTCTGCCCATTGATAATATGGTTTCTAAAGTCAGAACTGGGCTCAAATTCAGCTTACTAAATGTTTGGCCACCGGAAATTTCTAGCCTATCTTTATAACTAGATGCTTTCATCTTGAAAATAAAGATTAATTGTAATAATGCCTACTTCAATGTAGGGATTAAATAAAAGAATGCATGGTGGAGCTCTTAGAATAGTCCCAGTACATCCTAGTATTGTCTCTTCAATAAACAGCAAGCTAGCAGACAATTCACTGTCATCTTAAAAGCTTATCACTCATACTATGATGCAAACCCTATGTGTTGGGAGGTGTCTTACTGATCTTTAACTTAACAGTTAGCAGAGCCTTCCACATAGAAAAACACCCTCAAAATCTGTTATGTAAAGAAATGACATTGAAATGAATCCCCTAGGTTTGGCAATTAAAACATCACTGTTGACCTAGGGCAAATCTGACTAGGCTTTGTGGAGGTGGAATGCAACATATCTGACTACAGTGGTCAAGAGACCTGAGCAGATGGAAGTGACTACTGTTCTGAGGAACTTGGTCTTCAAGAAGAGGAGAAAAATAGTACACAGTACATGAGCTGAGGTCAGGGAAAGACTATTTTGAAACCAGCAATGGTGAGCATATAAATCAAAAAGAAAGTGCAAGCCCAGACTGGTGAATCCCAGCTACTCAGGAGGCTAAGGAAGGAGGATCACAAATCCAAGGCCAGCCCGGGCAGCTTACTGAGACCCTATCTCAAAATAAACTTATTTAAAAAGGGCTGGGGATGTAGCTCAGTGGTAGAGTGCTTGCCTAGCATGAGTGAAACCCTGAGTTCAAGCCCCAGTACTGCGGGGAGGGGCAGGAAAGGGCAAATAGAATAGGAAAGGTTAAAAATACATATAGAACAGTCAAGAAAACGAAGGATCAAAACTCAGAGAAGAATGAAACCTACTAAGTAGGAAATAAGACACCTTTAATTAAGTCTAGAGGAAAAGGGCCTGGGACACAGCTCAGTGGTAGAACACTTGCCTAGCACGAGGCAGGCCCAGGATTCAACCCCAGCACCATACAAACAAGACTGGAAGGAGGGAAGGACGTAAGAATTGGTACAGTTATGGTTATGTTTATACACTGGGGTACAAAAAAATTAAAGGAATCTGTACCTGATAGCCTCTATTTCCTCCATGGCAAAGAAGGCATAAGGTGGTAACTTAGAATAAAACAGGGTGAAAAACTGACTCCTCCTTTTGGTCTTAAGCTTGCCAAGAATACGGAATGGTATCTTAACTCATTTCTGTCATCTGAAGACCCATTAAGACACCTTGCATATCACATTATTTATTTACCCTCAAACTTCCACAGGGATTGAGGTTGCTTATAAGAAATGTCTAATATATAATTTAGAAGTGAAGACTATGGAAAATGTAAATTATAACAGGAAGCCAGCAGGAAGTTAAAGCAGACATGCAGATAGGTTTTCTACAAGCATCTGCTGAACTGGATTGAGCCTCACCCTTCCCCACAGGCGGACACTCTCTGAGGGAAGCATTCAACTTTCAAATCTTATCAGAATTATTCTAGTCCTTATTTACAATCTAAATAGAGACCTTCCCCCAGGTCTCTAATACACAGATGCTAATTTCAGCATTCTGTAACAAAAAAAATGCAAATAGTGTATTTTGCATTATGGGTAAGGCAGACTAGTTGCCATGGTGAATACTTTCATCACCTTCATAGAATAGTAAGTATCACTCCATTTTAGGAAATCTTTTGCTTCCTTGCCCATAAAAACCTGAGCTCACTTCTCTTCCTTTTTAATTAACATAAGGCAGAAAAAAGTGACATTTTGCCCCCCCAAAAAAAACTCAGATGAAATAAATTTCATCGAGATCTCAGAAACCAAGAAATCCTAAGGAACAGCAAAACGAATAAATAATGTCTCCTTATTGAAAATCCTGAAGTCAGTAACAAAAGGTTAACTTACAATAAGAAAAACATCCCTGTTGTAAGCATGTCTAAGTTCATTGCTTCAATTTCTTTTTAACATCCCCAAAAGAATTCAAATTTCCTCAACAGCCATTACCAGGGGCCATTCTATCCTGCTTATTTTGCACCTCTCCATAAATGCATTTATTTCCCTCGTGGCCAAGTTAAAAATACGATTTCTGTTCATATGTTTATTTTTTCTCCCTCTTACTTACAATGTGAATGCCCATAACTATCCAATAAGGACAGCTGTTACAACTGTGCATGTGTAACAAATTCTCTGATGATTATGAGAAACTGTGTAAGAAACAGAGCATTTAATTAGCTCACTGGCAACAGGAAATACTATGTGATACAAATCATTATTTTAGAGGTAAAATCTGAGAACAATTCCAAAGTCATGTTCGATTTGACAAGCTGTTTTGATGGCACATTACACTCCTGCTTTTTTTGGGTCAAGTGTTCTAGGATTAAATATAATGGAACTAAAGCTCCAAGTTCTAGATCTATGCTCACCAATATGGCAGCTGCTGGCCACTGGAAAGGTGGGGAGTACAAGCTGAAATGAGCTGTAAGTAAAACACTGACCAGATTTCAAATACAGTATGAAAAAAATAATATCTCAGTATTTCAAAGTTAACTACATATGGAAATATGTGTATTTTGTATAAACTGGGTTAAACAAAAATATGTTCAAATTAATTTCCTTTTCCTTTTGGCCTTTTAACGTGATTACTAGAAAATGTTACATTGCATATGTGGCTTGCATTATATTTTTATTGGACAGCACTGCTTTGCTGCAACATGCTGGCCTCAGACCTTGGCTTTAGGACCTGACCCCTATCAATGAGAATTTTAATATATGTCCTTTCTACCCCAAGGTTGCTGAGAGTGGCTTCAAATGAAATGTGTGAAAATGTGTTTGAAAAATAAGGGATGTTCACTTCTCTAGCCCAGCTTAAATAGTTTATTCTAGAAGTATCGGACTTGACATTGTACAAAACTGGTCCATTAGAGAAACCCCCTCATGGAAACTGTCTGGTAATTAAGAGTTCAAAACACTCTTCACTTGTGAAGACTGAGGAGGGTTAGTGATGGTTGCTCTAAAGATTTAATAAAAGTCCAGCCTGGTGGTGCACACTTGTAGTCCCAGTACTTGGAAGACTGAGACAGGAGGATCACAGGTTCGCTGCTAGCAGCCTCAGCTACTTAAGTGAGGCCCTCCGCAACTTAGTGAAACTCTGTTTCAAAAAATAAAAGAATAAAAAATAGGGCTGGAGGTGTAGCTCAGAGGTAGAATGCCCCTGGGTTCAATCCCCAGTACCACAGACACACAAAAAAGATTTAATAAAGTTATAGCTCAGTGAATCTGGTGGACTATCTAGATGTTCCTTAGGATTCGTTGAGAGAACTTCATCTGTGCAGCCAAACCATCCTTCTTTGGATAAACTTGTAAAAGTCACGTGTAAACCACACCTACACAGTGGGAAGATGCAAAAGTAACCATGACGAGATATATTGTTTCTTCATGAAGTCTGACATACTTTTATTTCTTAAAATGAAATGAAAATTACTCTCACTTCAGCTTGTAAATTATCTTTGAAAGTATGCAAACAATTTAACTGTTTGAAAAGAAATTAGTATTTTCTCAATACATATTTATTAGCTAATTTAATTTAATCCTTTGTCTTACCAACAAAGTCAACTGAGCCATGCCACTGACCTCCTATTTACCCTAAAAATAGACTGCTTTTCTCTCTCTATTTCTACCTTCCCTTTGTCAACAGAACAGGAAACAAGTCTTTTCTTCCACAAGCACTCTGACAATTAACATAAAATGCAAAAGAGCGTTGACTCAAGTCAAGACTTTTAAGACTTAAACTAATCCCCTAATTCCTTAGTCAAAATCAGAATGGGTACGGCAAGGAGGTGAGAGAAGAAAGGCTACAGAAAAGTGGGAAAGCCCGTAAGAAATAAAATGCTACCAGATCATCCTCATCAAAACGCTAATTCCACCATCATGTTGCCACTGACTAAAGAAACATTTTCAACTTTTCAAAGATTTACAGAGAAACAGGAAGAATAGAGCCCCAGGGGGAGGAGTGGCTCACACCTGTAATCCCAGGACTGGGAGACTGAGACAGGAGGATCACAGGTTCAAGGCCAGCACCCTATAACTTAGTGAGACCCTGTTTCAAAATTAAAAAAATAAATAGGGCTGGGAGTGTAGCCTGGAGGTAGATCTCCCCTAGGTTCAATCCTCAGTACCACATAGACACACACATATAAAAGGAAAAGAGCCCCAAGATGTCACCAAACCAAACCTTGAGCTCCGTTACAGCTTCCTGAATGGGTCACTTCACCATACCAAGGTGCCCTCCTTCCATACTCTTCATACCCTGTCACTTGTTAATTTCAGCACCACTGAAAATTAAGTAGAAAAAGCAGAAAACCAGAGCTGGAAAAGTTTACACCTGTTGACTCTCCACTTCCACATTCTATAGAAACAATCTAAGCCTAACATTTAACAACTACTACTCTAGATTATGAAATTTGTTCTCTTTAAAAATACAAGTTAGAGCTGGGCGTGGTGGCGCACACTTGTAATCCCAGTACTTGGGAGGCTGAGACAGGAGAATCCGGGTTCACGGCCAGCCTCAGCTACTTAGTGAGGCACTCTGCAACTTAGTGAGACCCTGTTTCAAAATAAAGAATAAAAAATAGGGCTGGGATGGAGCTTGGGGTAGAATGCCCCTGGGTTCAATCCCCAGGACCGCCAAAAAAAAAAAATACAAGTTAGGCTGGGCATGGTGGCATATGCCTGTAATCCCAATACCTGGGAGGCTGAGACAGGAGGATCACAGGTTTGAAGCCAGTGTCAGCAACTCAGTGATACCCTGTTTCCAAATAAAAAATAAAACAGGGCTGGGGGTGTAGCTCAGAGGTAGAATGCTCCTGGGTTCAATCCCCAGTACCACAAAACAAACAAAAAATACAAGTTAGATGAAAGTAAGATAAAGCTCTAGGGTCATTTTATCCCCATTTATTCAATGAACTCACTGTGTCATATGCAGGGGATGAAGTAAATAGTCTCTGCCCTCATGAAATGCAGGAAGCAATTACGATAAAGGCATGCTTGATAAGTGTTAGGACATGCTGCGGTAATGGGATACACTGGAGCACAGGGAAACGTTCACTCCGCCAGAGGTCAACTCTGAAGATATTCCAGCAAGCTTAAGAGACGATGGCATAACCTAGATTACAGGTAGTGGCTGGAGGAGCACAAGTGTTTTAAAAACTGGATGTAAGCAGGTGGGAGTATAAGAAGAGTCAAGTCAAATACCCCCACATTTCTGCCTGGACATTTTGATGACTGAAAATACCCTTTAGTATGAGAAGGAACCGTGTGTAAACAGGTTCTGCTGGAGAGGCCTGTGGGAAGTCTAAGTAGAGATGTCAGATGGGAGGTAGGTTTGATATTCTAAAAGCTTGGGACAGAGAAACTAGAAATACATTAGAAGCTATCAGCACAAAAAGGACAACTGACTACAAACTGAGGAATCTCAGCATTTACAAGGAGAAAACAGCACACACAAGAAAATGAAGAATGGCTCAAGAATGGAGACTGTGCAGTAGAGCTACTCATGCTCAGAGGTTTAAGGGGCTGAGGTATGATGTGTCCACTGGATAAGAGCAGTCTAGAGCAACGGCAGTTTCACGGGGCTAGAGGGGGTGAAAGTCAGAAATCAACGGATGAAAGAATTAGTGACATGAAGGGAAATAATGGAGTTAGTAAATGCAAGCAACTCCTTCAAGAAATCCGGTGAAGACAGGAAAGACAGAGCAGTGTTGGAGGGCTACAGGTTGAATGTATATAAGGAGGAATAAATAAGCTTATGTAAAGTTGATGGGATCCAGATATAAGAGACGGGATAATAGAGTATCATCCTAGAGAAGCAAAAAGGTTCAGGAACTAATCTGAAGGAGGAATACAGTGTTCTAGGGAAGAATGAGTATGGGGGCAAGGCTCTAGGTCTAGATGGAAGAAAGGCTAAGAGTCCTTATCTGCTGGCTTCTCCCTTCTCCCCTGGGGTAGACTATTGCCCTCTGGCATTAAGGCCTCATGGTCAAACCACATGCAAGAGCAAAGTACAGTTCTGCCTCTCCTCTAACCTGATGCCCATGCGACCTATAAAGATCCAGCTTTACACTCACCACTACAGGAACTGTCCTCCCTGTGCAATGGAGAACTTCCAGCTTTACACTCACCACTACAGGAACTGTCCTCCCTGTGCAATGGAGAACTTCCAGAATTTCTCAACAGTCTCCTGACGGTTAGGACTTGCCTCATCCCTCCATCAGGCTCTAGGACACCCTTGCCCTGGGGTTCTCCTACATTCTCTGTCATCTCTTCTTGCTCCCATGTTCCTTATCTTCTACTGTGTAGAGGTCGATGTTTTACCACCTCACGTTTCACTTTCTCTTCTAGTCCTACCGGCATGTCCTGGTTAGCTGCATGCAGGTGATCCCTATCAGCAGTGATTTCTCAATTCTGTGTTGTCAATCTTTGCCTCATTCCTGAGGCCCAGTCCTTTCTAAAATCTTTCTACCAAATATGTATGTATGTATGTATATGGTTATATTTATTTACTTCCAATCTTCTCAGGCACCTCAAATACTACCCAATCCAAACTTAAGTTCACTATCTTCTCCCTAAGACATTCTTGTCTTTTATTTATTGCCCTTATATAATGACATCACTATCCAGTCAGGTCGGAAATCTTATTGCTTCTCTCGAACTTTCTTCTTGCCACTTATTCAGGCAACCACACATCAGGTTCCACTTCCTCAGAAAAGTTTTCAAAAAAAGACAGGCCAGCACTGCTGTGTTCCTACAGGGACTGCATGTTCTGGGCATCCCAGATGGTTAGATCTAGTGGTTCTACCTGCCTCCGGAACTGCTCCTTAAAGAGAATAAATCTCAGCGCGTAACCTTACTTCTTCAATACTACCAGCAGCTTTTTAGTGCCATGGGGTGGGGGACGTAACCTGACAGACCTATCATCTGCAATGAAGCTCTCAGCACACACAGCCTTTAGATCTTTGCCCACATAGACTGAGGTCAGAAGTGACATCATGTGAACCCTGTTCAAATAAAAAAAATCTCAGACCCCACCCCAGGCATCCTTATAAAAGTGACTCAGATGCACACTAAATAAGTCAGAGCAGTGTTGATTAGAAGCTTTACGTGCAGTGAACTTCTCAACTCCCAAGACACATCATACCCTTCAGATCTCCATGTCTTTGCAAAAATGTACCCTCTACTAGGGAAGTTCTCATACCTTTTGCAACTTGCAATTCCATATACTATTGTAGGGACGCCTAGCACTGGGGATAGTACATCATAGGCCATAAATATCTAAATGACTAGATTATCAATCAATTAACAAATGAGTTCACTTGGGAACCTGGAGTCTGAGGTACTCAAGCGAAGCTGTTAGGCAGTTGGAAACAGTAGTCTACAACCCAAAGAAGTGGGCTGAGCTAGAAATATTTTTCATTTAGCAGCAACTACTTGGAGGTTACAGAGATGGATAGATGAGGTCACCCAGGTTTAAGATGGAGACTGAGAAGAGGGCTATGAGCCAAACCATGGGGAAGCTGACATTTAAGGGACCTATTATAGAAGCAGAGATGGGCTGGTCAATGAGATTGGAAAGAACCAAAACAGGTGTCAAGCAGCTCCAAAGAGATAAGTCCATTCAGCACATGAGTTATTATCAGAAGCGGGGGGTAAAACAGAACAATAAGGTCAGATATAAATGCATTGCAGAATGACTATATCAAACTAATTAACATATGTGTAATCTCATACTTTTTAAGTAGACACTTAAAATCTACTTTTAAAAATTTCAAGAATACAATATATTATTAACTGTAATCAGCATGTTGAACAATAGATCCCTTAAACTTATTCCTCCCATCTCAATGAAATATTTTATCATTTGACAACATTTTCCTGAAACCTCTCCACCATTTTCCCATTCTTGACACATAAGCAACTGGGGCACACATAGAGGACAGTGACTTGTCCACCATCGAATGGCTAACAAGTGTTTGGGAAACCAGACATTTTTTTTTAGTTCCATGCATATTCAGCAGTGTGAATGGAACTAAATGGAGCAGCACCCCATTACTTTAACAAACTTTCAGTAATGCTGATGCTTTGGGTGCATGAGCTACATTAGTCTCCAACACCAGTCTTAAGCCCTTGAAGACTCCTAGGGTCCTCAGGGCGCCTCAAAATATTCAATTAAGATCATGAAATTAAAAAGCTAATAAAAGCCTTCAAACCAATAGCAGGTTCTTAATAAATGACAGGTGACCAGTGGCAGAAATTGGGGTGTCAATTAGAGGTAATCAAAGAGGAAAGGCGGGAGTTTCAGAGGCATAATAGCATAGTGATAAAGAGTACAGACTGGAGGGCAAATTTGCAACCTTGGCAAGTTAGGTTACATAACTACTCCATACCTCAGTTTCTCTACTTGTACAACAGGAACAATTATAATAATTCAAGGGTTGCTTGATAAGTTGAGTATATGTAAAGCCCTTAGAAAAGTGTCTGTCATTTAATAACTGCTCACTTGAGGGTTTAACATTATCATTATTAAAATAGAAAAAAAGAAGCACATGACAGAAACACTGCAATTTTAGAGACGCCCTTGCAAACACCACCTATTAAAATTGTTAAAAAGGAAAAAACATATCACTATTGCTACTGCCACCGTGCCACTGCTGCTACTATTACTAAGAGTATGACTTCCTACTAAATAGGCAATAAAAAGGCATCAGAAAGAGTACAAACAGCAACCAGAGCATACCAAAAAGCTCTTTAAAAACCTGTCGAGACAAATCTAGAGAAATAGCAATCATTATAGCACTGTAATTTTTAGTATGCAAGCCTCGTTTACCCTGAACTTGGGAACCCTGAACTTGAGTTCAGAGCAATGCCTTTCTAAAATGGCCAGAACATCTAAAGAAACACTAAAAACCATACATCAATTACACAGCTTCTGAGTTGTTTCTTAAGCAGAAAAATTGGGGACAAAGTAGTTGTCTTGTTTAGCTGAAGACATTAGCTGTTTAATGTATGTTCCTCTTACCCTAATACACACTTTTTGAGCGGGATGACTATATTTGTATTAAAATACCCTTAATCAGGATTGTGCCTATGGAAGTGAGAAATTCCAGAACACCAAATTAAATCTAATTATCTGAAGATTCCTCTCCCCCCTAAAAAAAAAAAAAAAAAAAAGAAAGCCCTCTTCCACTTTTCTCCTTTAGATGTGGTCTCAAACGTTTTTTTCTACAGAACACAAACCTTGGGTTCTCAACTTCGACTTCAGTTTAGGCCTCGACAAAACAAAGGCGGGAATGTAAACTGGTTACGTGACCCTTCATTTTTTCCAGAAGATGTACTTTCGAAATTTCAGACAAGCCTAAATGATATGTAGCCAAAAAAGGTGGAGGTGGTGCTATAGCCTCAGATCGAAGATTAGACTTGTTAATAGAATGTTGATCCCATGAGTAATGCTCACAGCTGTGGCATCCAACAATGGAATTAACATTTCAACAGGAAGCAGAGAGCCATCCCAACAGACAGGGCCACCCGATCCTGCTGCTGAGCACTTAACAAAAAAGAGAAGAAAAAAAAAAAAACAATCCTTCGGTAGGCTACGTGAAGTGTGCCTCCTAGAGTCCCACCTAAGGATTAATTTTAAAATGAATCATTTGGTTGTAAAATGCCGCAAGTGCTTAGTCTGACGAGATCAGTGGGTTTAAACACTTACATGTAAACCGATCCGTTTTCTTGTCAAAATATTTATGTCATCTAATGGTCCACGCATATTTTAAATGCCTTTTTTTCCCTCCCGGAAAAAAAAAAGGTGCCACCGAAAAATGGGCTTAGAGAATGTTTTAGGAATTGCCCTGTATAAGTTATCACGCCTGATCTTTAAAATGAACCCACTCATTACAAGCTCAAACTGGGGCTTACTAAATCCTCCCTTGCACTTTGCCCTGAGACCGCAGAAATCAATACTGCATTTTTGCAGTAGGAACCTGCTTTTGATTTCCCACGGTCTACTTCATGATTTCCCCCTCGGGTCGGAGCTAGCCTCTTCTATGAGACTATGAATCTCCAGGCTGGTGTTGGTTCAGCGCCTCTTTCCTAGAGGTAGCCTGGACCACTCCGAGGCACACGGAACAGCTCAGTGCCCATTGAATAATGGCGTTTGCAATTCAGCCTCCCCGGCTTGGACGACTCGACACCTGAAAACTCGCCGCCCAAGGCTGGGAAACCGGGTAACGCTGGACCGGCACCGCACCAAGGCTGGCTAGCAGGGGTATAGGCAAGGGCAAATAATGCAAGGCGTACCGGGGGGCAGAGCACGCTCCGGGAGACCTAGGAGGCGCGCCCGGCTCGCCGCGCCCGACCCCGCATCGCCACCGCCCATCAGCCGCGGGGTCCTCGGCTCGCCCGCGCCGCCGGCACCCCCGTCCCCGACGCGGCTCCTCCGAGGCCGTCCACCCTCCCGGCTGCAGCGCTGCCCCGCAAACCTCCCGGAGCAATGGTGCCCACCCGCCGCCACTCCCGCGGCGCCCCCAAATCGCGCCCGCCCCCTCCCCCACGCCCCATTGTTCCCGGGCGGCCGCCGGCAGCGAGCGCCCCGGGCTGGGGACCGCGCGGCGCCCACTCACCCGCGACTCCGCACAGGAGCACGAAGCGCAGCAGAAGCGCCATGGTGCGGCCCGGCCGGGGCGGCGGCTGCAGGTACACGGCTCAGGCTCGGGCTCGGGCTCGGGCTCCGGTCTCCCCGCGCCGCGCGCTCCCGACTGGCTCGCGGCGCCGCCCGCACCTCTGCACCCCCACCCCCGCCCGCGCCCGCGCCCGCCCCCGCTCGGCAGGTGAACCCGCGTCACTTCCGGCCGCCGCGCGCGCCGCGTGGGGTTGCCGTGGCAACCGGGTGCCGCGCGCAGCCGCCCGGGGGATCCCTCAGGTCCGGTGCTCCAGGCGGCCGTGGCGCCCGAGCCAGAAGTCGGCTGGTGGCCACCTCTTGGGTCCCCAAATGTAATCCGGAGCCCCAGCTCCCATCCCTGCATGGAATCCGTGCTTGTGCGCTCGGGTCGCGCCCGCGAGTCTGCAGTCACGCCCTCCCTGAGGGCGCGGGGCTGCACAATGCTCGCCCGCCTCCCCACTCCCGAGGGGTGCGAAGCCGTCGGCCCGCGGGCACCCACCCCACTCGCCCCGGCGGTACGGGGCGCGGGCCTCCAGCCTTCCGCCCCCCCTTCTGCGACTTCTGCTGGAAAGCGGGCTGGGAAGCCCCAGGCATTCGTTGTTTTCTCTTTGATAAGGGTGGGCTGATGTAGAAGGCGTGTTGAAAGGCTTTTCTCCTTCTCCAGTAATGACTGAACCTGTAAACTGGGGCTACGGATTTGGGAAATACTCGGTTTCCTCCGCCAGAGCAGGTCATTCTAGCTCTGGACGCCAAGGACTAGGGCGCTTTAAAAGCGAGGCTAAACCGAGGTGGTGAAGGTCCTTAGGTAGGGTGGGGTCTGGAAGCTCCTGGGGATTAGGGATGCTCCAAGTTTCCTCAACCCTGCAGTGTGCCTCTGCCTCCTGGTGTCCTCCACACTCGTTCTGGTGGCATTTTGCTGCTTGTTCCTGATTGCTCTTCCCAGATAACGTTTATTTATAACTGCAGACAGACTGGTTTGCACAACCGTTCTATATCAGGAGTGAAGTTAGAAAAAAAGAAGCAGTGTTGAGCAATGGGTACGAGCCACTCAAGGCAAGCTATTTAGAAGTGGCACCTATCTCGGAGGATTGGAAAAAGTTAGATGAGATAATGCATAAAAAATGAGCGTGCCCTGCCTGGCACGTAGTAAGTACTCAGTAAGTGGAAGCTAATGAAAATAATGTTGGAAAATTCTTCGTATTTATTGAACCAGGAAGGAGAAAGGGCAGAGAAAATAAATTAGTTATCAAGAAGACTTGCAACCCTGTGTATTCATTAAGATTATGTGAAAGCCGGCCGTGGTGGCGCATGCCTGGAATCCCAGTACTTGGGAGGGTGAGAGGGGAGGATCGCAGGTTCAGTACCAGCCTCAGCAATTTAGCGAGACTCTCAGCAACCTAACAAGACCCTATTTCAAAACATAAAATTTAAAAAGGTCTGGGGATACAGCTCAGAGGTAGAATGTCTCTGGGTTCAATCCCCAACACTCCTCACACACACACACACACACACACACACACACACACACACAACGAAGAAATTTCTTAAAATATTCTACCAATGCCTGAGTCTCACACTAGTGTATTTAACTTGATTTGAGTGAAATCCTGGCTTATCCTAAAAGGTGTCCAAGTGTAGATGTGAGACAACATGAATAATGGCTAGGAGTTTTCTATTAATTGAGGAAGCAGGAATTCTGCTAAATTTATTGGAGATATATAACATTTGAAATTTAATGTTTTACTAATCACCCGTTGTAGCCAAGATCTGGAATGTCCCCCAAAAGGCTCCTGTGTCGAAGGTTGGGCCCCAGCTGGGGGTACTATCGGGAGGTGGCGACAACTGTAGGCGGTGGAACTCCCCCCCCCCGTAGGTCACTGAGGGGCTTTGAAGGTATATCTGGCACCCAGCCCTTGTCCCCACCCCATCCCCTTCTCTCTCTGCTTCCCAGCCCACACGAGGGGAGCAGGGATGTCCTGCCTCACCACCAGCCCAGAGTTAAGGGGGCCAAGTGACTGTGGACTGAAGACACTGAAGTCATGAGCCAAAATAATCTTTTCATTTTTTTTTTTTCCTGGTGGTGGTGGTAGGTAGTACTGGGGCTTGAATCCAGGAACATTCTACCTCTGAGCTACACCCCAAGACCTATTTTATTATTTTTATTTTGAAACAGGGTCTCACTAAATTGCAGAGGGCCTCACTAAGTTGTTGAGGCTGCTCAGCGAACCTGCAATCCTTCTGTCTCAGCCTCCCTAGTACTGGGATTACAAGCGTGGGCCACCACACCCAGCTAGATATATCTTTTGAGAATATAAGTGTATGTGTGTGGGGGGGTGTACCGGGGATTGAACCCAGAAGCATTCTACCTCTGAGCTATACCCCTAGCCCTTTTTATTTTTTCTTTTTGAAACAGGGTCTCAATAGGTTGCTGAAAGTCTCGCTAAATTGCTGAGGCTGATTTCAAATCCGTGATCCTCCTGTCTTAGCTTCCCAAGTACTGGGATCATAGAAGGTGCACCACCACGCACTGCAAGAATATACTTTTTAAAATGTAAATCTCATAAACTGAAGGTTTTTTCTTCTTTCGTTTACTGAATGTAAATTTTTAAAGGTGTATCATTCTGAGATATAAGTAATCATAGTAGGAGCATTTGTCCTATTTAGGAAATTGAAAGGTTATATAAAATGATCGTTAGACTTTGGATTGTGACTAATATTTCATATAAACTGTAGCTAAAATTATGCAGTTGAGTGAAACCTATTAAAGACACCTAAAAATAGCTTTGTGACTTTTGTCAGCTTGGAAATTATGTGTTGTGGAAGCTGTAATGAGATAATCTCATTAATTCTGGAACATTCATATTAGTCATTATTTTGTGTGCTCCATCCACGCTAGCAGATAGCGCACAACCCTTAACTGAATTGTCCTGTCTTACTGCACCAAGCACTCCATATTGTATAGCCTCTAAACCAGCAGAAAGGTGATTCCTGGTCCATCAAGAAGGTAGTAATTAGAGACATAAGTAACACTGCGGTTAATAAAGCATGCATCCTTACGCACAATTCTCAGCAGTAATGTATCTGTCAACACACCTACAGGTGATTAAAATTCTACAAGCACATTCAAAAGTTAACTCAGACTTAAGGATTAAAGGATTTTCACCTCTTCCCAGCCTTGCGTATGAAGGCATATGAGGTCAGAAACTGTCACACATGACACTGCTGATTTCTGTATTTTCTGGAAAATGAGGAACCAAGGTTTCTCACTAACATGTTGTATTTACATTCCTAGGAACAGGGGAACATACCATCCAAAAGCTATGTATTTACCCCAAGCATGCATTTATAAATACATACAATTTTAGTTTTATACCATGTATATAATATTTATAAATTAGCCCTAATAGATTTCTAAAAATGGAGGTTCCAAAATGAATACACAAAAGTGATATACAGAACAAAATTGAGGAGTTATTTATGGCCTTTAAAAATATTCTTATTAAAAAATAATGTTTCTTCCAATAGCTTCCTTCTTTGTTTTGGTTTCTGTCATTTCATACTAGTTTCCTCCATTTTTTTTTTGTTTTTTGTTTTTTGGTGGTACTGGGGATTGAACCCAGGGGTATTCTACCTCTGAGCTATACCCCCAGCCCTATGTTTTATTCTTTATTTTGAAACAGGGTCTCACTAAGTTGCAGAGGGCCTCACTAAGTAGCCGAGGCTGGCTGTGAACCCATATCCTCTGGTCTCAGCCTCCCAAGTACTGGGATTACAAGCATGCGCCACCACGCCCAGCTCAGTTGCCTCCAATTTCTGATAATTCGTGGCTTTCTGCTCAGCAGTTAAAATAGGGTAGAAAAAAGAAGTGCATTGAAAGTTCTGGGTTTGTAGGCAATACTTTTTATTGTGGCCTCAAACTACGTCATTTTGGGAAGGACTCCAAAATAATTACTTTGAGAAAAGACCACTAATCTCCAATCTCCAGGATTTATGTGTAAACACAGGTGCCCAATGTTCTGGAAAGATGACTGGGAAAGGACTGGGAGCAACAGTTTAAGTAGCCGTATATGAGCTTTCATTTAATCCTTCTCTATTCAATTTGGTATCCCCTGCCTCCAGCTTGATGTCCTCTGGTCCAAAGACCCTCTTTTTTTTTCTTTCTTTCTTTTGTGGGGATGGAACTCCAAAAACATGCTAGACAAGTACCCTACCACTGAGCTACATCACCAGGCCCTAAAATCCTCCTTTTTCTCCCTCCATAAAATAAACTCCTCCCAGTCTTATGACAAGAGTGCACAAGGGGTAGAGATGGAATCTTTGTGTTTAACTTAGTTTTCAGTTAGCTTTGAACCAATCCCCCTGTTTTTAGCCCCACCTCAGCCCACTCTCAAATATCCTGATTCTACCAAATCCTGATACCTGGAATGTTCACTTTGGCCACTGCTGCCTTGGAATCAGCTTTCTTGAGTGTGTGTTCAGTCAGTAAACTCTCATCTCTCTGTTTCCAGGCCCCCAAATCTTGATATAATCTTGTCCTATTACTTTTGTCCTGGTGTCTAGAGGCCTTTTGAAAAATTCCATTTATTGTAATTCTTTTTCAATGTTGGATATCAAACCTGGGGCCTCAAGCCTGCCAGGCAAGTGCTCTACCACCGAACTACAACCCAGTCCTACATTCTACCTCTGAGCTTGAGGCTATCCTCGAACCTGTCCTGTTTCAGCATCCAAGTACTGGGATTACAGGCATGTGTCACCATGCCCAGCTTATTTACTGTAATTTTAATGAAGTTTTCATGAAGAGTGGAGGTAAATGAATATGTTTTATTGTTTTTTTGTTTGTTTGTTTGGTAGGTAGGTACTGGGGATTAAATCAGGGGCATTCTACCTCTGAGCCACACCCCCAGCCCTATTTTATTTTTTATTTTGAAACAAGGTCTCACCAGGCATGGGGGCGGACACTTGTAATCCCAGTACTTGGGAGGCTGAGACAGGAGGAGCACAGGTTCGCAGCCAGCCTCAGCTACTTAGTGAGGCCCTCCGCAACTTAGTGAGACCCTGTTTCAAAATAAAGAATTAAAAATAGGGCCGGGGGTGTAGCTCAGAGGTAGAATGCCCCTGGGTTCCATCCTCAATACCACAAAAAAAGGTCTCCTTAAGTTGCTGATGCTGGCCTTGAACCTGCAGTCCTCCTGTCTCAGCCTCCCAAGTACTGGGATTAGCTTATTTTTTCTTTTTTTCACATCCACTTGGTTTCTTATTTCCTACTCATAATTCCAATTATATCTTCAATTTCTTTAGACATAGTAAACATAATATATATAATATATACAATAATTACATCATCTGAAACCTTTATGTAGCTCATTTTGGTTTTTGCTGTTTACACAGATTCCTGCTTCTTTTTTATGTTTTGTGATTCTTTTTATTGTGTTTGTGGAACTTTACCTGTGTGAATTATTTGAGGGTTTTAAGTGGATTCATTGAGAGAGGGTTTGTATTGGCTCTGCCAGGATCCAAGGAACACCGCTAACCCAGGAAAACTTTTAAAATAATTTTTTGGCATTAGGCGTCTCATATTACACAGGAATATAAATTTGGATCAGAAATGAGCATGAGGAAGGGCTTATAGTTATAAATTCTCAGGTTAGGTTCATCATTCTTATCTCTTCAATAGTCTCATTTATTTATTTATTTACTTATTTATTTATTTTCCTGCAGAAACAGGGATTGAATAAACCAGGGCATTGCTTGTGCTTGGCAATCACTGTACCACTGAGCTATAGCCCCAGCCTTTTATTAAATTTTATTTTGAGACAGGGTCTCACTAAATTGCCCAGATTGGCCTTGAACTGAACGATTCTCCTGCCTCAGCCTCGGAAGTAGCTGGGATTATAGGTGTGCGCCACTATTTCCAGCTTCACTAGCCTTTTAAATAAAATAATCCTTCCCATGCCCTATAGATCAGCTATATAGAGAAAGCGAGCCACATTTTTCAGGTGTATTTTTTTAACTTAGTATGCTCCATTATGTTTATTGAACTACTTTTAAAACATTGTATTTAGGTGCTTTAATGGGATTCTTTAGTATCGGGATAGATGCTAAGGATATACTTAGCAAGTTTCCTCAAAATTTCTAAGGGCAATTTTGAAGGGTCATGTTCTGACTTTTAGGGACCTTAGGTACTTTTACTTTTGTGTGCCCCTCCAATCATAAAAAATTAAAAATTGTTGTTTATGACTAAAGCAAATCTAATACAGGTGCCAGGTGCCAGGCGTGGTGGCACACGCCTGTAATCCCAGTACTTGGTAGGCTGAAACAGGAGGATCGCAGATTTGAGGACAGCTTCAGTAACATTGTGAGACTCTCAGCAACCTAACAAGACCCTGTTTCAAAAACAAAAACTAAAAAGGGCTGGGGTTGTAGCTCAGAGGTAAAATGCCCTTGAGTTCAATCCCTAGTAAAACCTGCACACATACGTGCACGGGCGTGCGTGCACACACACACACATACACACATACACACACACACACACACATTTGATCCAGGTTGGATTATATTATTATTTCTTCTGATTTTAAAAGAAATTAAAGCATGTTCATAGGCACTGGGTGAGTTGACTCTGAGCACAGCTTGTCTCTTTCTCCCTCCACCCCTAATGTAAATTGTTCTGGTGATACCAATATTAAAAAGGTTTCCACTGAATGCAATGGAAAGAAGTGACCCCATAAATTTCCCCCCATCCCTGTTTCTGTTTCACCTCCTCATCTTTATGGCGTTGCCATCTTCTATCCCTTTTCTTTACTTTCCTTCTTATGCCAAATAATTCACAAAGTACCAAATTTGCCCTTTAATAAAGAAAGAGATGAGATATTTACCTAGAAATAAAATTGTGTCTGTTGCTTGTTTTATGTAATCTCTTCCTCATCTTCCTGTCCATAGTTTGTATTTGGGTTCAGAAGTGTTTTTGTTTTCTTTTTTGGATGAAAAGAAATAAGACTAGCAGGATGAACCAGGATCTTATATCGTCTTTCCAGGATTTTAGTCAAGTTTTGTTCCATCCCGGTGTTGAGGATGGAACCCAGGTGACCTTGCACCTTGCACATGCTAGGCATGTGCTCTACGACTGAGCTACACCCCAGCCCCACTTTTCAGGATTTTATAGTAAACTTGGTAGTGAACTTTAGAAAAAAAATTAAAAGAAAGAATTATAATGACCAGTGTTTGTGACCTGCATATCCATAGGGCATTTTGTGACTAGATGATTTAGTGTTTGCATAGCGCTCTGAGCACTCTAGATCAAAGATGCTTGGCTTACCCAGCATTAAACCCATTTAATTTATACTTAGATTATAAACTTAAATATTACAGAAGTGTCCAGAGCCTCGTATAGTTTACATTTCGCTGGCTTCTTTTTGGCTGGAGACTGCTTTCTGTCTGATAATAACAATGCTTTACATTTATAGGCAGTAAAACATCTTTCATTCAAGGAGTTCAAAGAACTCAGCAATTATGACTCATTGTTCTTTAAATTATCACTACAAAACTGGAGGTGGTGTTAAGTATTGACCAGGCCTTTCAGGAGTCAGAAATGGAATTCAGAATAAATCCCTCACCCTCTGTGTGTGTGTGTGTGTGTGTTTTACAGGGGATTGAACCCAGAGGTATTACTTCCAAGCTACACCCCAGCCCCTTTTTTAATTTTTGTTTTGGAACAAGGTCTCGCTAGGTCTCACTGAGTTGCCGAGGCTGGCGTTGAACCTGAGGTCCTCCTGTCTCAGCTTCCCAAGTACTGGGATTACAGGTGTGTGCCACCACACCTGGCTCCCCTCTTTCTTTAATTATAGGTAGCCAGTAGCACACATTCCCTCCCTGTACAGGTCTTCAAGGGTTTCAGCTGCATTTACAGTAGAGATCATCATTCTCAACTCTGAAGAGCATAGCACTTACCTACTTCCCCAAGCCCATCTCCTGTGTGACTGTAGCCACTTTGCAGATTCTGTTCCTTTTGCCCGGATACTGGGCCTTCTCCAGTGGACACCTCCTCCTCCTCCTCCCCATTTCAGATAAATTGTTCCTTTCTAAGGGGCACTTAGACAAGAGATGGAATCTGATTGACTCAGATTCTGGCATTATAGTCTAAAGCATAGATGACAGCACCCAGGTTGTTCAAAGGCAAGTCGCAGATTCTGTGGGTGGAACTGTCTTGTCTGTAGTTTCAGGGCATTTCCCATTCAGAGCACCTGCCATATTTGGATGTCTTCATTATTTGGCTGTTCATTAATACCTCTCTCACTGCCCTAACTATAGGCTCCACAAGGACAGGGAACATATCAGTTTAAGCATTGGGTGCTACGTATAGGCTCAAAACATATTAGTTGACTGAGTTAATTTTTAGGAAAAGTGTTCTTTTAGAATTTGAACCCAAATCCTGAAACTTCAACTTGAAATGATAATCCAGGAGAAAATGGTTGGCATTCTAAATTGTTATTGTAACATTTTTGAATAGAAGAATGTATAGAGTGCCTTCACACCTTAATTTCAACTAAAACCATTAAAATTCTAGTAAACTGAGAAGAAACAAATTAAGACTATGGTAAAAGGAGGAGAGCTCAAAAAAAAAACTGTGATTAGGGGGAGCTACTATAATTAATCCAAAAGTTATCCCTGGACATTGGAAATTTGAGATTAGACAGGAAAGCCAGTGGGCTGTTTCTGTAGGAGTCCCCATGTGAATCAATGAGGTGGGCTCTTCTCTTTGTATTCCTTTGGCTCCTAGTGAAAAGGGACTCATTGTAGACTTTTCTGGGGCACCTGAGGAGAGAAGACTGGACGCATTAGAGCCGGCTACTTCTGGCCTTATTGAAGGGCTGGCTCATTTCTGAGACTCCTAGAGAGTTACTGCCAGCAAAACTTCATCACACTGCCTGGGTGCTCAAGTGTGACAGAGTGGGCAACGATCCCTTTTCTTCTAAGTTGGGCTTTCTGGTTCAGCACAAAGAACAATCTGAGGTGTGCTTCTTTTTCTTCTCTTCCCCTTATCCTTCTTTTAAACTGGGGTCTATCATAATCGTATCTGTGTTTTAGAAAGAAAACTCTACAGGCAGTGCCAAGGGTGGATCAGAAAAGAATGGAAAGAAACAAAAGGAAGGAGATCAACGAGGAAATTCTTGCCATGGCCACAGCCAAAGCAAGCAGAGTCTGCACTTACGTTGCAGGAGCACATGAGGTTTGGAAGATAGTTTGGAGGAAGGACGAGAAAGACTGAGCCCGCTGGATGTGAGCAGTGAGGAACAGGAAGCAATCAGAGCTGTCTCAGGTTTCTAGGTCTGGGCGATCGGCGGTAAGTGTGCTACTAACTAAACAGGGAATAGCAGACAAGCAGGTTTAGTGGAGAGCAAATGTTAGGTTTTCGGCGCCTGGGAGACATCCAAGCAGAGCTGCCAGAAAGAGAGACGGCCTGGCTGGAGATGCTGATTTAGGAACCTAGATTGCACTCCTTTGAGGAATCCCTTTGTGTTTTATATTGGTGGTAAATCTTAATGCATCTCATAGCATTTACGCTACCAATGTGTTGAATTTCCCACAGAAGCCCACAGACACTCATTTAGCCTGCAGTTTTCTTGATAGGACATGATGAAATGTCTTTGTGTGTGTGTGTGTGTGTGTGTGTGTGTGTGTGTGTGTGTGTGTTACTGGGGATGGAACCCAGGGGCCTTCTACCTCTGGGCTATATCCCCAAACCTATATATTTTTTTAATTTTTATTTGGAAACAGAGTCTCAACAAGTTGCTGAGAGCCTCACTAAGTTGCTGAGGCTAGCTATGAACCTGCAATCCTCCTGTCTCAGCCTCCCAAATACTGGGATTACAAGCGTGTGCCACCACACCCGGCTCATGAAATGTCATTTATAAAAAGTTTTCTGAGGGAACTTGCATTTACCAGGCCAACTCAGACCTCTGATAAAACATCTTTTCTTGCTCTGACACAGAATTGATCCTGAGACTTCTTTGCCAAACCTATTCTCTTCCCAGTAATAAGGAAACATAGATTGTTTAAGGGCAAGTAGCAGATTCTAAGGTGTAGGACTAGTACTGTTTGCAGATTTAGGGAGAAAGGGCTACATTTTCACTTAAAGAAGTGAGAGGAAGCCGGGTGTGGTGGCGCATGCTTGTAATCCCAGTACTTTGGGAGGCGGAGACCGGAGGATCCGGGTTCGTGGCCAGCCTCAGCTCTTTCTCTCTCTGTCTCTTTCTCTCTCCCTGTCTGTCTGTCTGTCTCTCTCTCTACTTAGTGAGGCCCTCCGCAACTTCGTGAGACCCGGTTTCAAAATAAAGTATAAAAAAATAGGGCCGGGGGTGTAGCGCGGAGGTAGAACGCCCCTGGGTTCAACTCCTGGTACCGCAAAAAAAAAAAAAAAAAAAAAAAGAAGTGAGAGGAAGGGTTGGCAGATAGGGAAAGTGATCCAGCATGGATAGGTGCTGGTAGTGATGCAGTATGTATTCCACTATCAGTACTGAAGAGAAGGAAGGGGAAGGGGAGAGGAGGGGAGCCCAGGAACAGTGGGACTGGGCAGGGAAATGCTATTCTTTGGACACCAGGTGACTTCCTGGCTAGGACAGACATTCATAGGTATGTTGAATCAATTTAGAGTTTCTGGTAGAGAGCACCTATAATCCCAACTCACAAATCAGACTCCAAAGGACTAGGAAACTTGTAAACTTCTGATAAGGAGAAACTCTACTATTGTGCAAATAGGCATTCTGTCTAGGTGATCTCTACTTTTATAGATTTAAAAGTCACAGCCGGGCATGGTGGTGCAAGTTTGTAATCCCAGTTTTTGAGAGACTGAGCCAAGAGGATGGTAGATTCGTGGCCAGCCTCAGCAACTTAGCAAGGCCCTCTGCAACTTAATGAGGCCCTCTGCAACTTAGTGACACTCTGTTTCAAAATAAAAAAATAAAAAGGGCTGGAGGTGTAGCTCAGAGGTAGAATGCCCCTGGGGGGGGAAAAGTCACTTAGGTATTCCTTATTCAAAAGCACTTGAAGCCAGGTGTACTGACATGTGCCTATAGTCACTGCTATTCAGGAGACTGAGGCAGGAGGATGGCTGGAGGCCAGCCTGGGCACCATTCAAGACTCCCATCAGAGAGAGAGAAGCTAGAGGGAGAGGGAGAGGAAGAGGGAGAGGGAGAGGGAGAGGGAGAGGGAGAGGGAGAGGGAGGGGAGGGGGATGGGGATGGGGATGGGGATGGGGAGAGATAGAGAGAAAGAGAGAGAGAGAGAGAGAGATTGGAATGTTTAACCCCCCTTACTAAAAATCATGCATGTCACCAATAAGCATTATGATTTCACTTTTATATAAACCTTACTGCATATAAAAACAAACTGGACCATTTTATTCTTTTTTTTTTGTTACTTTTACTTCCCTAGTTGTGCTATTGCTAAGCAATGAAGTAATGGAGGGAGGAATGTAGGAGGTATCACCAAAACCAGATTAATTTGTTATGTCAGTGAGTCAGACAAACTGTGATTTGGCAGGAGGTGCTGGGTGGGGGTGGGGATGGCGGGTGACCCTTCATAGAAACTCAAGAAAGATGAGGAAAAAACATTTGAACATATTTAGCATGCACTGATTTCAACTATTTAGGTGGTTGCAATTTATGGCATCTTATTTTTGTGCTATTCAGATGGAGATTAAGTACTCTCTGCCTTGACCAGGTAGAAATGCATTAGTGCGAATGTTGGACTCTAGTAGCATGATAGGAATGTCCCAGATTGTATCCTGTAGATGTGCTGGCCTCATCTTTTTTGAGTTCTTTATTCTAATATTCTGCATTTCCTACTTGCTTGCTTAGGGAGACAAATGGGCTTCGGGTGAAGAGTCCCAGCACATCCCATATTGTTCTCAACACATGGCTGTGGTTTCCTGAAACTCTGTGTCGATGCTCTATCATGCAGTGAAATTGCTTAATGGACAGGAGAAAAGTCAAATGGACAAACATTGGCAACTCAAATAGAAACTCAGATGACAACTCAAAATGGATAATTAGAGAAGGTCTGCGGAACTGTAAAAATCCATCCGCCATACAACATGCCTACAGTTTCCAGAGTCTGAATTCTTGTAACAGCTACTAAGACTCCAATTAATCTCTTAAGAAGGCTGAGCGCCAACTGAAGGCAGAAACAAGGGAGGATCTCAAACCAAGTTAAAACACACACAAAATTAAAGCAAAGTAGGTTGTGATCTTCAACAAAATGAGATCGGTTAAATATTTCACCTCCATGGTGTCTCATGTTTGCCCTTTTTCATTCATTTTATCCCCTGCCCCAGGCTCCAAGGGACTGCTGAGCATTTTTAAGTAATTATGCTAAGCACAAAAGGCTAAAGTATTAGGATGAACAATGTATTTTCTCCATAAGCTACCTCTAGCATGCTGTGGACGGGGAAGAATATGAATACACAGTAGGGTCTTGTTTACCATTAGAGGAGGGATCAGTGAATACAAGGATGGATATGTCAAAAGGCAGATTCAGATTCAAAGGCCCATCTAGCAGGCATTCTGATTTTGGTATTGGTTGGTTTGACTATATATAACCCAGTTTATAGCCAGAATGAATTATCTATAAGAGAACCAATGGGAGGGTGGCTTCACTTGGGCTGAATTTTCCCAGAAGCTGAACCTGAGGTACAGGTTTGAGTGCAGGTTAGAAGGTGATTTCAGGAGACACAGGCAGAGGAATAGGGAAACACTATGGGGAAAAAGCTTATAAAGGGAATGTGTATGAGCAGGTTGACTCTGGATATGCGGTCCATCCCATGGGAGACCCTGGAGTACTGTGCACAGTAGGTCTTGGTGTCATCCCACCCGAGGGGTAAGGAGCTGGGATTTTGTTCATCATCTGCCCTCCCTGAAGGCAGTAACTCCCAAGCATTCCCTATCTGTCCCTTAGGGTCTAACACTCCTGCAGCTGGAGAAGCCTCTCAGGCAGTGAGTCTTTGGTGCTTACCTGTTACCCAGTAAGGGCAAATGCTGAGTGGACATGGGGCAGGCATCTGCAACATTTGATATATAATTCATATGTTTTGGGTGATTATCATTCATTTGGAGGGTTTTTTGGTGGTGGTGGTTGTACTGGGGATTGAGCCCAGAGGCATTCTAACTCCAAGCTATACCCCCAGCCCTATTTTATTTTTTATTTGGAAACAGGGTCACACTAAGTTGCTGAGAACCTCTCTATGTTGCTGAAGCTGTCCTCAAACCTGTGATCCTCCTGTCTCAGATTCCCAAGTACTGGAATTACAGGCATGCACCATCACGCCCAGCTCATTTGGAGAATTTGAGCATAGATTCCAGAAGCAAGTGGGCAGTATAACCCCCGGGGTTGAGAGATGGTCTGGACTGATCTAGAGCACAGTAGTAGCCTCGGGTGCAATCAAGGAGCATTGAATAAAAATAGGGGGGGGCAGTAGAAGTGCCAGGGAGTCACTGAGTAAATTTTTTTTTTTTTTTTTGCGGTACCAGGGATCCCGGCCCTATTTTTTATCCTTTATTTTGAAACTGGGTCTCATGAAGTTGTGGAGGGCCTCACTAAGTAGCTGAGGCTTGCCGAGAACCTGGATCCTCCTGTCTCCGCCTCCCAAGTACTGGGATTACAAGTGTGCGCCACCGCGCCCGGCAGTAATTTTTTTTTCTAAAAAGGGGGCAAGAAGCCAGTAAGCTTGTGAATCTATAGAAAGTTAAGGATCATGTCACTAGAAAAAATAATAAATTCATATATGCACATGATTTTTCATTCAATTTATTGGAATTTTCACCTGAAGTGCCAGAAAATCTCTATCTTTGGGAATTCATACTGATTTATAGAAATCTTTTACCTTGCCTTAGTATACTGACAGCCAAATATAGGGTCGTTGGGGCCAGATAGGGAATCACCAATCTTGGACAGCCTGGGGGAGAAAGTGGTATAGTCTCTAAGTGATGGAGCCTATAGTTACATAGAAACACGCTGGTCTTGATGGAGTAACTGGCAGCAGTCTTGGCAGGACTCACTTATAGGAAGGAAGAAACCCAGGTGTTAATGTGACAGGTAATATAGCCAAAATATCATTGTAAAGGTGTTGTTTGTGTGTGTGTGTGTGTGTGTGTGAGAGAGAGAGAGAGAGAGAGAGAGAGAGAGAGAGAGAGAGAGAGGCCTAGAGTCTAATGATTAACATCTTTCCAAAATTTAGAGAATTCTCAACTCTGATTTGATACTGGTAAGGTCACCTAAAATTCCTATAGGAAGAGCACAATAGTCTATTTTATTTTACATTTTGTTTGGTGAGTAATACAATTATATGACTCCAAATTTAGTAGGTGTAAAAGGATATAAAAGTAAAATTTTCTCCCGATGCCTGCTAGTCATCTAGGATTCCTCCAGAAGCAGTAACTGCGATCCATTTCTAGAAGCAGTAACTGCTATCCGTTTCTAGCAGAGTAGTTTGGAGGGCTGTGGGAGGCAGATTGCCAGTACCTAGGAAAATGAACCACTATTGAAACAGTGTCCACGATTGCTATTATGTTGTCATGACCTTAGAAGAAAGCAACATCATAAAACCAGTAAACAGTGCATCATGCCTGTGAAGAAGGAGGCTTTTGGGTTAGTTACTAGGGAGATTTCTGGGGTGGCACAGACTTGGCATGTTGACATGCAATTTTTCTCTCATTGTGGTGAATGATGAATCCCTGCACATCTCCTGTGGTTGGTTCTATCCTTCAAAAGTGGCTGGTGGCCCACTGGTAAGGGCTGTGGCACGGTGCTGGCTTCTGGTACACACTGCAGGCCAAACAGGCAGCAGCTGCATTGCTCTCTGCCCAGATAGAGAGAGATCCTCTTTTAAATGGGAGCTAGCCTGGTTATATATCATTTTAGGGTTCTTGAAGACAGGAGAATTCTGGTTTTTACTATCCAAGAGGACCTGCTAATCCAAAGGAGAATAGTGGTGGCAAAGTGTTTGACCTAGTGGTTCTCGTGGGGTGCCCGGGTCATCAGAGGCGAGGGACAGGAGATAGGAACCATGATTTGTGGATCAAAAGTTCCAATTTGGGAGTGTCAGAATATGGGTATCAGAAAACTAAGCTAGAAAATACTAGATACTGTTTGTGTGTGTGTGTGTGTGTGTGTGTGTGTGTGTGTGTGTGTGTGTTACCCAGGAACATTCTACCTCAGAGCTATACCCCCAGCCCTATTCTATTTTTTATTTTGAAACAAGGTCTCACTAAGTTAGCACATGCTGGCCTTGAACCTGCAATCCTCCCGTCTCAGACTTCCAGAAACTGAGATTATAGGCATGCACTATAGCACTGGACTTGTTTCCCTCCCTCCCTTCCTTCCTGTTGTGGTACTGGGGATTGAACTCAGGGGCATTCTACCTCCATGCTACACCCCCAGCCCTTTTTATTTTTTGTTTGGAATCAGTGTCTCACTAGGTTGTTGAGAGTCTTGCTATGTTGCTGAGGCTGTCCTTGAACCTGCGATCCTCCTGTCCCATCCTCCCAAGTACTGGGATTACAAGCGTGCGCCACCACGCCCAGCAGTTTCCTTTAAGAAGTTGATGTCACCGAGGTGCACTGGTGCACACCTGTAATCCCAGTAACTCAGAAGGCCAAGGCAGGAGGATCACAAGTTCCAGGCCAGCCTAGGCAATTTAGTGAGACCAACCTCAAAATAAAAGAGCTGGGGGTGTAGCTCAGTGGCAGAGCACTCCTGGGTTCTATCCCCAGTACTACAAATAAACAAACAAGCAAACTGACTTAAACATTACACAATGTATACATGTATCGAAACATCATGTTGCCCCATTAATATGTACAATTTTTATGTTTTTATGTACCAGTTAAAAATAAATGTAATTAAAAATCTAAAGAATAAATAAAATTTAGCCAGGTGTGGTGGCGCACACCTGTAATCCAAGTACTTGGGAGGCTGAGACAGAAGGTTCACAGGTTGGAGGACAGCCTCAGCAATGTAGAGAGACTCTTAGCAACCTAGGGAGATCCTGTTTCAAAATTAAAAAAATAAAATAGGGTTGGGGGCATAGTTTGGGGAGGTAGAATGCGGGTTCAATCACCAGTAACACACACACACACACACACACACACACACACACACACACACACAAATAAAATAGTAAAAACTAAAAAAAGAGAGAGAGAGAGAAAAAAATTTGATGTCAGGATGATATTCAAAGTATAAGAAATTTCTTGTGGAAAATGCCCATGAGTGAAAATGGAGAGGGAACAGAGGAGGCTGTGAACACCTGAGATTGAAAATCTGCTCTGACCTCTGGGAAGGAGGGCGGGTGGGAAGGAGGGGTGGTGGGGGCATTTTAGACTGCAAGGCAGTTCTAAGAAAGCCTTGGCAAGGTGGGTGGGGAGTCAAGCCGTGTTCCCTGGGTAAGGAATGGGTCTGCCTTTCCTTCCCTGCCTCGCTCCATCATTGGCTGTGAGCAGCCCACGGAGGCTTGACCTTGGTCTCCATGCCATGGTGGATTCAGATCACAGTACCTGGGGTCAGCCCCTGCCACCCGAAGCCCAGATGTTTTTATATTTTGCAGGTATTTACAATCAATTTGTTTAGGAATCTCAACTATTTCAGGATGGTAGGGGAGATAAGTTATAATGTCGCAATCAGTGAATAACAACAACCCAAACAACCAACGTTTACATGTGCACCTGGTGCTGCAAAATAATAACAATGTTAATAGTAGTAAAAACAACAATCAGAAGAATGCACTAGGCCAGAGAAGACCTTTACTATTTTTTTATAAATTTTATTGAAATAATACATACATATGGAAAAGTGTACACATCATAAGTATGCCGGATAAAGGTTCACCAAGTAAACTTTGCTGTGTAATTCCAAAAAACTAAAGGAAGAAAACATAAAGGAAATGATTGATAGGTTTGACAACATAAACAATTTAAAATACCTGTATGTCAAGAAAAGTCAAACAAAATATGGGGTGGGGGAATGACAAACTAGGAAAATACTTATCAATATATAATAAAGGATAATTGCCTTAATATTTATTTTTCAATGTAAAAAATCAATAAGAAACCTAATACCCAAGTTTTGAAATAGTCAAAGAACTCAAGAGGCATGCAAATATATAAAAGAAAAATCTCTAATAATTAAGAACATTGGCAATACTGAAAAACATATCATGCCCTGTGACAGAAGATGCTGGGAGGCTGGGCGTGGTGGTGCACGCTTGTAATCCCAGTACTTTGGGAGGCGGAGACCAGAGGATCCGGGTTCGCGGCCAGCCTCAGCTCGCTTGCTCTCTCTCTCTCTCTCTCTCTCTCTCTCTCTCTCTTTCTCCTTAGTGAGGCCCTCCGCAACTTCATGAGACCCGGTTTCAAAATAAAGTATAAAAAATAGAG
>PVJS01004807.1:0-67161 GCA_004027185.1 Glis glis
CCCGGCCCTATTTTTTTTATACTTTATTTTGAAACCGGGTCTCACGAAGTTGCGGAGGGCCTCACCCCCCAGCCCTATTTTTTTATTCTTTATTTTGAAACAGGGTCTCATTAATTTGTGGAGGGCCTCACTAAGTAACTGAGGCTGGCTGCGAACTCGGATCCTCCTGTCTCAGCCTCCCGAATACTGGGATTACAAGCGTGCACCACCACACCCGGCTTCATATATACATATTTATGATAGTTTAATTTACAAATTAGGCACAGGGAGAGATTAACAATAATTAATAATGGAATAATGTAATTATAACGATATACTGTAAAAAAAACCCTGCCAGCATCATTACTCATGCTTTGGGGCCATTATTAAGTGGAATAAGAGTTACTTTAACAAAGCAGTATGATACTGCAACAGTCAACCTGATAACCAAATTGGTTATGAAGTGACTATTGGGCAGGTAGGGTACAGAGTGTGGATAAGCTGGACAAATGGATGACACACGTTCCAGGCAGGACAGAGTGGGATGGCTTTAGATTAAATTGTGTGCTCAGAACAGCACACAACAGAACAGAACAGCACACAATTTAAAGCATGAATTGTTAATTTCTAGAGTTTTCCATATCATATTTTCAACTGCAGTTTACCATGGGTAACTGAAACCATGGAGAGTGAAATTGCAGAGAAGGGGGGAACTACTATAACAAAACCAAAAAACTAGAATTTAGGGTCACTGTTTTTAAATGTATCAGAGAGATAGCAGAGAGAAAATGATAAGTTCGGGTCTTTGAACTATCAACTAAAGATACTGTCAGAAAAGCAGAGAATTTCTCTAGCAGTCACAAAAGAATCTCCTATTTTCTGTAGCCATTAAGCTGACTTGGCAGGTCAGTCCAGAATTTGACTGTGTAGGTCAGAGTTACAAATTGAATTTACAGATTTGTCAATCTGTTATTTGAAAATCAGGACATTGGTTTGAAAGGAATGAGACTTGAACTGGGATATCTGAGTAGTCTCAGAGCTGAAGTTCTTGACCCAGCAGTTTTTTTGATCCTCATTGCAGCCAAATGAGCTTCTCCCACTGTATTTGAGGCCAGGCCTTCCTTTCCTTGAAGTCCTTGTAGTAACCTTGCCTGGGGAAGTTGCCTCAGAAAGGAATGTCTGTTCTTGTCAAGACCCACCAGCACCACCTCTCAAGGCCTGTAGTTCCATAACTTGACAGATATAGTACAAGGTATGACCAGGAGGGTATAATTTATACACAAAAATTTGCAAGTTTTGCCAATACATGTGTTGGAAAAAACTTGATGAATTTATGTGGGAATAAATTTTTCTCTTGTTGGACTAAGGTAGATGGAAGGTAACATTGAGTTGGGCCAAATTTACTGATATTAATTTGTGAAGAGCCTGGATATAATATATTAGCCTACTCATCTAGAAATCAGCTGTAGTGGTTTGCTTGGTTGATTGAAACCTGGACTCATGGTGGTCTACATTCAATGAGGTTGTGATAGTCAATCTAGTTTGTCAACTTGACCTGATCATGACACACCCAAGATCATGTGACTTTGGGTGTGTAACAGCAGATTAAACAGAAAGCCTGCCCTGAATGTAGGCAGCAGGATTCTGATAGGTACAGGACTTAGATAAAAGAGGGAGAAGCCGTGTAGAGCGACGCGCGACTCTTTCCCGAAGAAAACGCATCTGCTCTCGCCTGAGATCGTTGGCCTCCAGCTCATAGAACTGGAACTTCGCTGTTTCTCTGAAGAGCTTCTTGATCTTCTGCTCTCGTCTGAGATCGTCGGCCTCCAGCCCTTCGAACTGAAACTTCACCATCATTTCTCTGAAGAGCTTCCTGATCTTCACATCTTGGACTGGGACTGAATTAGTGGTTGCTCCAGTCCTAAGACTCCAGCTCTTAGACCGCTCGACCAGCTACTGGTTCCTCTCCACGTGCAGTCAGAACTTGGGACTACATTGCTTCAAACTGTAAGCCCATCTGATAAATCCCTTTTTCAAATATACTCATTCTGTGAATTCTGTTAATCTAGTGAACCCTGTCCAATACAGAGGTTGAGGTGCTAAAACTTCTGGACCTAATATTGAGGAAAGAATTCAAAGGTTTAGGGAGGTAGGAACATTGCAGTGAATCAATCATATGGATTATGATTATGAATCAATCATATGGATTATAATTATTATAACTCAACCATCCCCTATAATTTAATGCTAGTGAATTGAAGTTAGAATACTATAGTAATACATGCATACCCATGTTTATGGTAGCATGATTCACAATAGCCAAATTATGAAACCAACCTAGTTCTCCATCAACAGACAAATGGATAATGAAAATGTGGTATATACACACAATGGAATTTTACTCAGCCATAAAGAACAAAATTATATCATTTGTAGGAAAATGGATGGAACTAGAGAATATTACGCTAAGTGAGATCAGCCAGTCTTAGAAGGTCAAGGATCATATTTTTTTCCTCCTGCATTGAAGCTAGAACAAAAATAGGAAGCAAAAGGTATTTCAGTCAAATGAAGAGAGAAAACAGTAAAATAGTGGAAGATGATTGGGGGAGGGAGATAGGAAGGGGAAAATAAAAATAGTGGAAGAGGATTGGGGGAGGGAGATGGGGAAGGGAAAAATAAAGACTGAGGAAGGGAACAATTCAAATAAGGTTACATCCATATAAGGTTTCACTACCAATCTCACTAACATGCATGGGGAGGGAGGAAGGTGGGGTGGGTATATGGAGGGAAATTCACCAAGTGTTGTGCTCATATATGTTTGTATCACTTTGACTCTCTCTATGATGTATAATTACATTGCACCAATAAAAGTGTAAAAAATTTTAAAAGAACCAGTGATTATTCCCTTCATGAAGATGTAGAGAAATATGTGAGTGAGAGAAGCTCTAGCATCTATGAAAATCACTATGGTGACTGTTCTCTGGAGGTAAGAGATGACGGGAGAGGTCCTGCCACTGAATTAGAGGGAGTAATGGTATTTCAGTAAGGTAGAAGGCAGGTAGTAGTATATAACTACCAGAAATCAGGGAGCACAATCACTATGATTGGCTGCAGGGATAATTTAGAATTAGAAGGCTTTCACTTACTTTATACAGGAAGACACTGAGGAACCCCAAATTTAAGTTTGTCGTAAAGGTAGAACCAGAACCCGTATCTCTTGACTGTCAGTCTGAAACTCTTCATTTGGCCTAAACTTTTTAAGCCCAAATCCATCAGATTGTTTTGGGCTTTTAACTTTTTGGGCTTTAACTTCAGTTCTCACGTCCACTTTGACTTTACATGTTAATATTCATGCATACTTGCTTATTCCTCTCTCTTTTTTTTTTTTTTTGCGGTACCGGGGATTGAACGCAGGGGCGTTCTACCTCCGTGCTACGCCCCCGGCCCTATTTTTTATACTTTATTTTGAAACCGGGTCTCACGAAGTTGCGGAGGGCCTCACTAAGAGGAGAGAGAGAGAGAGAGACAGCGAGAGAGCTGAGGCTGGCCGCGAACCCGGATCTTCCAGTCTCCGCCTCCCAAAGTACTGGGATTACAAGCGTGCGTCACCACGCCTGGCTTGCTTGTTCCTCTCTTACATATGACTCATGGATAAAAAATCAGACAATCCCATAATATACAAAAACAAAATTGTGACCCACTGCAGTCACTGCATGTTGCTTTTGAGCTACGAAGGCAGAGCTGAGTAATTGCAACGGAGATCTCATGACCTGCCATGCCTCAAATGTTTATTACCTGGCCCCAGAGAGAGTTTGCCCTCCCGTGTTTTACAAAGTAAAAACACTGTAGATAAAGTTTTAGTTCCTTGTGATCATCTGTCTTTTTGTCAGCATAAATTTTTTAAGATTATGTTTTCATGTTTGTAGATTGTAAATTTGAATAATCTATCACTTCTCTGGTTGTTAGGGAAGATGGGCAGATTTCCCGGAAGACAGTGAAAGGTGTGCTACTTGGCCTCCCTGTTCTTTTCTTTTCTTTTTCTTTTTTTTTTTTTTTTTGCAGTACTGGAGATTGAACCCAGGGGCATTATACCTTTGAGCTACACCCCCAGCCCTATTTTGTATTCTTTATTTTGAAACAAGATCTCACTAAGTTGTGGAGGGCCTCACTAAATAGCTGAGGCTGGTCACGATCCTGAGATCCTCCAGTCTCAGCCTCCCACGTACTGGGATTACAAGCTTGCACCACCACACCCGGCTTGGCCTCCCTTTTCAAAGATGAATTTTAAAGACTTTAATTACTACAGAGAATTTTTACAGAACACTAACACAGTGCAAAGTTGCCTCCTGGTGATTGATTAAGATATAAAATACTTTTTCAATTGCTAACCTTAACTATATTATAAAAATTCTTCCTTCACTAATTTTTAAATCTAATTAATTTGTCAAATTTAAAAATACTACACATTCAAAGAAGAAATACATGTGGCCAATGGGTGAAAAATGTTCAATGACACTAATCATTTGGGAATTGCAAATCAAAACTATGAGATATATCTTACATATGTTCATATGGTATCTTGATCAGCATTCACTGCTGTAATATAAAATGATTGACCACACAACTTAGAGGAAGAAGTATTTATTTGCTCAAAGTTTTTGGAGATTTCAGGGTTCAGTCCATGTCAGGCTAGATGTGTGGTGCTCAGGGCATGGCAGCAGGAAGCAGAGAGAGGGAAAGAGCAAGGCTCTGCTCTCACATTGCGGAAGCTAGAAGCCAGAGAGCAAGCAAGGGGCTTCAAAGACACAGTCCCTAAAGCCACTCCCTCAGGGACCCACCTCCTCCAGCTACACCACACCTGTCTAGGTTACCACTCAGTAAATCTATTATAGTGTATTTTTCCACTGATGAGATTACAATTCTCCTGACTTAATTATATCAACTCTGAACATTAATTCATGAGCTCTTAAGAGACATTCTATGTCTAACCATAACAGATGGTCATTATAAAAAAATCAAAAGACAACAAATGTTGGGCAGGATGTAGAGAAATTAGGACCCTTGTGCACTGTTAGTAGAAATGCAAAATGGTGCAATGTTATGGAAAACAGTATGGCATTTTCTCAAAAAATCAAAATAGAAATACTATATGATCCATCAATACCATATCAACCCAAAAGTATTGAAATCAGGATTTCGATTTTTTTTGTGTGTGTAGTACTGGGGATTGAACCCAGGGCATTCTACCGTCAAGCTCCACTATGAGCCCTTTTTATTTTTTGTTTTGAAACACAGTCTCACTATGTTGCTGATAGTCTTGCTATGTTGCTGAGACTGTCCTGGAACCTGCAATCCTACCGTCTCAGCCTCCCAAGTACTGGGATTACAGGCATGCACCACCATGCCCGGCTGAAATCAGGATTTCAAAGTGGTAGTAGCAACTAAATGCTTATTAACAGATGATGGATATGGAAAATATAGTATTGGAATATTATCCGACCTTACAAAATAAAATTCTGCAATATCTGAAAATATGGGTAAACCTTGAGGACATCATACTAAGTGAAATAAGTCAGACACAGAAAGACAAATACTGAATGATTTCACTTAAAGTTTCTAAAATACTCAAATCTATAAAATCAAAGAGTAGGATGGTGGTTACCCAGGGCTAGGGAAAGAGGAAATGGGGAAATACTAATCACCAACAAGTGGGTTCAGCCAAGCAAGAGGAATAAACTCTGGTAATCTGCTGCACAACACAATTGACAACAATGTATTGTGTACTTAAAAATCTATCAAGGAGCATTAAGTATTCTGATCACAATAATAATAAAAAGGTAATAATTCATTATATAGAATTAGGAAAAGATCTAAAGAAGTAGGAATATTTTAAAAAGTATAACTCTCTAGATCCATCACCTAAAGAAAAGCATTGTTAATAATTTGGTTTCTTTTTCACCATTAATTTTAATTCAAATGCTAAATAAATAAATTAATGTATTCATTTTTATGATTGTCTTTAGATTAGCCTCAAACATACTATTTATAGAGTATTTAGTCAATTAATAACTAGTTGTCATCTGCCCCCTTTTCTCATATGAAAAATAAGGCTGCATATATTTTCTGAAAAATTGAGAAACATACTTTATATCTAGGACAGGTCGTTATTTTCCTAAATGACTGAAGTCATACTGGAAATAGTTGTTTTGAGATGATTGATTTTTTTCATTATCTCACAAGCCTGAATATTTACTACTTTATTCCTTTTTTACTATTTATGTTTTAAAACCCTCTCAGGGGAACAGAAACCTAAAAAATCTCCTAGGATGAGTCTCCATTTCAGCACGTGGATCACCCCAAGCCCTTTTGTAGCCTCTTATCTAGAGTAACCTACCATGGAACCCTTCTGTGGCTCTTCACTTGGATTTGTCCACCAGATAGGGCATTTTGTGTTGAACTGCTTCCTGAGAGATAAAATAACTGAAAACATGCCAGCCTTCAGATGTATTTTGAAAGCCTCTTCTCAAATGATTAAGCAAATATGTTGATTGGGTAATGATTTGATTCTTACTTAAGCCTTGCTTCCTTCCCTCATCATTATGTTCTGAAATGGGAGAGAAGCATTGGGGAGATACTATTTTCCTTTTGGTCTTTCTCAATCATACTCGTTTACTACTTAAAATATAGTAATAAAATATACTTGAGGAATAAATCTATTTTTGCACACTCTTTTTCAAGGCTGCCCCAAGGCAAAATTGTGAAGCAGTAATTTATTTGGCCTGTCTGTTTTTTCCTTCCACTCCTATTTCTTCTTCCCCAGAACTCTGTTCTCCTCTTATTCCTAGTCCTAGGCTAATGCTGATATGGTATTTTGTAATAGTAGTTTAAGAAATGATCCTCCTGTGATATTTTCATGTTATCAAAAGGTTTTGAAAAATCAAAAGACTTAAAGATACAGAGTGGAGCTATAAATTCCAAAATACTCAGTTAACAGGATGACAGTAAATTCAAATCTATATCTATATCTATGTATTATGTACTATGCTAATCCCTGGGGGGAATTTAAAGATAAATTCAGTTGCCATTCTCAAAGAGTCTATAGCCATGTTGATTTAGAATTCATGTTATTGGGTCAGAGGACTTTCCAACCACCCTTGTGGGTTCTAGGCCTTTGTACCTATATGTATCATGTACAGATATTAGGATTTAGAAACTATATTTTTCTTTATGAAATTACTATGTAACACCATTTACCAATGGTTACAAATTTGCTAATATAGCATGCCAATAGAATGTAGCTTTAAAGTTTCCAATATCTTCTTATAGCAGTAGTGGAGGAAGAGATGAAATATAAACTTCAAACTTGTCAATGTGCAATATCTTCTGATTTAAATAATCTATTCTGAATGACTCAGGTTCTTAGATTTTAAATTTCTTTTCCCTCCTCTGATGTATTTCCAAAATGGCATCTGGGAGTATTTGGAGGTGAGACTTACATCATCCCATGATCACAGGAAGATGCAGGGGTCTCCAGGTTTTAGCTGGTCTCTGCTGCAGAGTGGCTATTCTGTTTGTTTTTCCTAGACCAGCATCCAGCAAAGGGTACTGAGGCCTGTTTGGCCCTAGACATATGTTAGTAGATATGACATCTCCACATGTGATGGCTTCGCAGTCTCAACTGTGGCCTTTTGCTGGTCCTCCAGCTGTCTTGGCACCTCATGCAAATGTAGAGGAGCAGGTGGGAATATCTGTGTCTTTGCATCTCTTTGTGCGCTATGAGGAGGACAGGAGCTGCTTCAGTTAGACCTTTAGCATTATGCATTATGCTGGATGAAGCCGCACGTGGCACTTCTTTTAGGGGCATCAAGTCTTCCAACCTCTGCCTGGAGTTGCAGATACATTGCCAGGATCCAGACTCTGAGATGGAGAGGTGCATGCAGAAGTTTATTGAGGAGGGCTCTGAACCTTCACCTTTGTGAGCACAAGGAAAGCAGGATTGAAGTGTGATGTAATGTCACAAAGCCTACAGCCAGAAACTCTGTAGCCTGAATAAATAGTACAGTTGTCCTAAATTAAGGTAAGGGTGCTGGATGTTCATAACCCGTATTGACCAGTCCTGGAAGAGAACTTCTCCTTTTCACTCAACGAGGGCATTTTCTTAGGCAATGTGACTCCTTTGCTGAGACAGTTCCCTGAATAGCACTTAGCTGATCAGGTGGCTCTCCTAGGGGCTCTCTTCCCCGGGGTTGAGTCAGGGACCCATGTTCCTTCCATCTGGTGCTTCTGTTTTCCAGTAGGGCCTCCAGACTCCTTCACTGGGTGATCTTCACTCGGCTAGTTGACAAGCAAAGAGTGTAAAGGATCGAATGGGGTGTTTCAAGGATCAGGGAAGAAAGTGAGGTGTATGACCACCACATTTCATTGGCTAAAACTAGTTACAAGGCCTGTCCCAGATGCAAAGGGTGGGGAAATGTGACCTTCCTATTGTCTCTGCTACATTCTTTAAAAAAAATGTGTGTGTGTATGTGTGGTACTGGGGATTGAATTCAGGGGTATTCTACTTCCAAGCTACCCCTCCACCCACCCAGCCCTATTTTATTTTTTATTTTAAAACAGGGTCTCACTAAGTTGCTGAGGCTGGCCTTGAACCTGTGATACTCCTGTGTCAGCCTCCCAAGTACTGGGATTATTAACTGCTGCATCCTTTAATAAGAATCTATCAACAATATTTATTGATGATCACTTAGTGCACATCATTGTATTAGGCCCTATGAAAGTAAAGAGGTAAAAGTTCCCATCCATGGACATAGAAAATGGATTAAAGCAAGGATTCTTTTGAAATCATTCTGTTTAAGTAAGTCACTTAGTAGTAGGTTGATTACAAAGCTCCACTTTGAGTTCGCTGTTTAGAAATCAGGGGCACATTTAAGCCATAGGAATAATGTACAGATTATGGTGTAGATATAGGATAACACATTTTCTGCATTCAAATTTGGGGTTCCAGGACCCTGGTAGTGTTTGTAAATAGTCTTCCATGTTCAACAGCTGAAGCAACAGCAGGAGGTAGATCCAGGCAGTGCAGGAAAGCAGGTACACCAGCAATAGGTTAATTCTTTCAATAAGCATAAGAGGAGATATTATGTATTAAGCAGACAGTGGAAACCTACAGGAGGATGGATTCGAAGTTTGGGAGCTGAGTCATGAGAAAACTATATGTCCTGAAACATATATATGAAACAAATTTCAGGACATGATGATTGTCATCAAATTGTCAAAGGACTGTTATATAAAATAAGAAGGGAAAATAAACTAGCATGATTATTGAACATGTAGTGACATTATTAGCTAGGGGAAAGGAAACGTGGTAAAGTAATATTACCATGACCTCCTTTTCGTTACAACAGACTTATAAATATATTTCCAACAGAGTCGGTGACCTCATAATTATGGAATGAGAGCAAATTAAGTAGCTGCTTGCTTAGTGAGGTCCAATTATGCCCTGCCTTCTTATTTTTAAGTGATCCAGGAGTACAATGGTGGGAGTCGGGAACTGATATTTGTTGAGTTCCCATTCTATATTGGGCATCACACAGGAACTTGAAAGAAGATATATGTTTATTAGTTAATTCTTTTTTTGTGTGTGGTACTGGGAATTGAACCCAGGGGCATTCTACCTCTGAGCTACACCCCAAGCCCTAGTTTTTATTCTTTATTTTTGAAACAGGATTTCACTAAGCTGTGGAGGGCCTCACTGAGTTGCTGAGGCTCGCTTCGAACATGAGATCCTCCCATCTCTGCCTTCCAAGCGTGTGCCACCATGCCCGGCTATTATTTAATTCTTAAAGTAAATCAGTGATCCTTGTAAATCAGGAAGATGTTCTGAGGCAGGCATGATTATCTCTGTATTAATAGACGAGAAAAGGACACATTAGTAACTAATTATGGAACTAGATCTAGAAACAAGGTCTTTGGATACGGTCCATTGCTTTGCATTGTGATGCTGATGTTAATATAACTGATTATTGTATTCTGTGGTCGATATTTTGAGCATTTTATAAAGGCATGTAAGGTTGAATGAGAGATTGCTTGCCTGAACTCTAAAATAAGGTGGAAAGAAAGGTGAAATATTGAAAGGTTGAAATGTATTGATTTTGGCACCACAGAAAAAATAGCATATCTCTCTCATTCTACCATTCACGCTTCTTTCTCTTTTCCTTTCTTTCTAATTTATACCTCACCAATTTCTGAAGAAGGATTGATGGAAGCTCCTTGGCTGACTCTCAGGAAAGTCACTATGTAGTAAAATTATTTTCATATTTCTAGATAAATAGATTGCTTTCCTTCATACTGAGAAGAGCCCAAAGTATTAATAAATGAAAAAAATTCCATGTGGATAGTACATGCATTTGTGCTTTATGTGAATCTAATTCTATTTTCTATAGCTTGTTTTTTGTTTAATACTATATTTCTGGGATTTGTACATTGTTGCTTTGTGTGGCTGTAGTTCTTTGATTTTTACTGTTATATGTAAAATTCCATAGTGCATACTATAATTCGTTTTTCGTTTTTATTGCTGAGAGACATTTGGTTGTTTCCACATTTTTGCCATGACAAACAATGCTGGTATGAACATCATTTCACAAGTATTGTGAAATGAAACTATTTCTGTAAGGGATATATATTCTTAGAAGTAAATTTCTGGGGCACATGGTGAGTGCACCAATGTTTTTACATAATGTCATAGTGTTTCTTCATAGTGTACCAATTTATACTTCCAATGGCCATGTAAAGGTTTTCATTTGCTCTAATCCACATCCTATACTTGACACTTTTGAACTCTTGCCAATCTGTTCAGTCTAGTTTAAATTTGTATACCCTTGAAATATCATGAGTTTTAGTCATTTCGTGTTTCTATTTCTATCACTTTCCAGCACCTTTGACCATTTCCCACTGGATTGTCTTTATCTTGGATTGGATAAAAAAAAGCGATATGTTCTGGATATTAATTATTTGATAGCAATTTGTGATGTAAATCCTTTACTTCAGTTATGATCTATCTTTTTACTATTTATATATTTATTGTGGTTCTGGGGATTGAACCCAGGAATGCTCTACTTCTGAGCTACATCCCTAGTCCTATTTTATTTTTTATTTTGAAACAGAGTCTCACTAAGTTACCGTATGCTGGCCTAAAACCTACAATCCTTCTGTCTCAGTCTCTAAACACCGGGATTACAGGCATGCACCACTATCTTTCTCCCAGCTATCTTTTTACTTTTTAAATGGATTTCTTTTTGGTACACACAAGAGTTAAATTTTAATGTAGTCAAATTTATCTCCTTTTCTTTTTTTTTGTGGTACTGGGGATTGAACCCAGGGGCATTCTACCTCTGAGCTACACCCCTACACCCCTAGCCCTATTTTTTTATTCTTTATTTTGAAACAGGGTCTCACTAAGTTGTGGAGGGCCTCACTAAGTAGCTGAGGCTGGCTGTGAACCTGGATCCTCCTGTCTCAGCCTCCCAAGTACTGGGATTACAAGTGTGCACCACCACGCCTGGCTTATCTCCTTTTCTTATATAGCTTGTTTTTATTGTACACTTGTTAAGAAACCCCTTCTGCCCTAAGGTGTTAAAGATGGTCTCTTGTATTTTCTTCAAAAATATTTTATTTTTAGCTATTTACTCACTCAATTATTCTTCAAATATCTAAGATTATATTTATTTTATTATTTTTAATTAATCTTTTATTGGCACATCATAATTGTTCATCATAGTGAGGTTCATAGTGATACATTCATTATATGCACACAAGGTCACTTAGTCTGTTTCCCTCCCCACACCTCTCTCTCTCTCTCCTGGTACATGATAGTGAGATTCTTAGTGATACATAACCTTATTTAGTCTGTCAATTCTTAAAATATAATTATATATATATTTTTCTTTTTTGGTTATCCAATTAAAGCCTACATATTCTCCACATAATCGTGCTTGCAACTGTCACATATCAAGTTTCATGACTTGTGTAACTGAAAAACCCACTCTCTATTTATAGATCAAGCTCAATAATATTTTATCATATGGTTATGATTAAATGTGTTTTCATTTAAAAATAAGTTGTAGCTGGGCATGGTGGTGCATGCTTGTAATCCCAGTACTTGGGAGGCAGAGACTGGAGGATCCAGGTTCCTGGCCAGCCTCAGCTACTTAGTGAGGCCCTCCATGACTTCGTGAGACCCGGTTTCAAAAAAAAGGATAAAAAAATAGGGCGGGGGGTGTAGCTCAGAGGTAGAACGCCATGGGTTCAATCCCCGGTACCGGAAAAAAAAAAAAGTTGTGGTTAAGGTAGATTAATATAGACCTGTTAAGCAGAAAATTTGAGGCAGGAAGACCAGTAAGAAGTATATTACAGTCTCAAGAAAATGAGGCTCTGAACCATGACAGTGATAATGTAAATGAAAGAAACCAAAATGTCAGAAGCTTAGCAAAGGAAGAACTGACTGTATTTAGTGAATATTTGAGCAATATTTGTGAGAAGCAAAATAAGCTAGGTGTCAAGTATGACTGCAAATTTTAGGCTTGGATAACTCTAGTTTTAGGAAAATGGTTATTTTAATACTAAATTTATTGAAATTGATGTGGCTACAGGACACTGAGTTAGAGATTTAGGAAGCATTTGCAGTTGATAAGTCTGTTGGAGGGATATTTTAGAAACACTTTGTTGGTTTCTCCATTCTTATTGTTTCATAGGAATTCTTTACATGTTTTGGGTATGAATTCTTCCCCCAGGAACATCTTCTTCCAGTTTGTGTCTTTTTCGTTTGTTTTAAATCTTTTTATGGGTGTCTTCTGAGGAACAGAAGTTCTTAAGTCTTATGTAGTCAGTTTTATCAGCAATTTTATGTTTGTGCATTTTAATAAATTGTTCCACAGTGAAGTCATGAAAATACTGTCTTATATTGTATTCTAATTATAGGTTTTATAGTCACATATAGATATTTAACCCAACTGAGATTGATTGTTGTTTATGGTATCAGGTAGGGAGGGATACAATGTCAATTTTGCCCTTATGGATAACCAATGATACCAGCCCCATCCATTGAAAAGTTCATTTATCTTCCACAAATTTCCAGTAACATTCTTATCAGAGGTCAAGTGATAAACATATGAGTCTGTTTCTGAACTATCAAGACCTCAGGATATAGTATACAGAAGGTACATTCTATTCCAGTTCTCTAATTGTCAACCATTTCAGGGCCACTTGATTTTAATTTCTATAGTTTTATAACATATCTTGATATCTAGAAGGGCAAATCCTGAAACCTTTTTTTCCTCCTTCAACAGAGTAGCATCTTGAAAATGTCTTAACCTTTGAAATTTAATATAAATTTTTGACTCAATATGTTAATTTACAGAGAGAGAGAGAGAGAGAAGAAAAACTTAACTGGAGTTTTTATTGACACTGCATTGAATTTACAAATGAATTATAGAACTGAAATCTTTATGACATTGAGTCCTTTAGTTCATGAGCATTGTATACATCTTGATTTATTTAGATCTTCTTTAATGTTTTTCAGTACAGTTTCATATTTTAGTCAATGATGATTCTGCACATTTTTATTAAATTTATTTCTGAATATTACAGAAATTTTATTTTAGTTTTAAAAACCTCCTTTTCCAACTCTTAAAAATGGTATATAGAAATGTAATAGATTTTTTTACATATTGATTTTGTACTCTACAAACAAATTCTTAATTCTAGAAAATACAGATTTTGTTAGATTTTTTAAAGAAAAAAGTCATATCACTTGCAAATAATATTTTAATTTATTACCTCTTATTCTTTCTACTATTTATTTCCATTTATTCCATTTTGGTGCTGGCTAGAGATTCCAGTACAAGGTTGAAAAAGGTGGGCATTCCTTATCCCCAAAGAATGTCTTACCATTCAGTTTAGTGTTATCATGTTTAATGATAGTTGATTTTGCAGATACTCTTCATCAGATAAAAGAATTTTCCTAGTTAAAAATTCAGTGCTTCCTTGTTGGCCTGGACCAAGGAAAAGGGAAAGAGAATGACAAAGGAATATTTACTTGGTTTTTAATTTCAATTATTACTACATTTTAAATTTCTTAATGTTTATGTTCTTCCTTCCTTTCTCTGTCTTTCCCTCCTACCTCTTTTTCTTTTGCCTTATTCTTCCTTCTCCCCTCTTCTTTCTTTTAAAACCTTTGTCTTTTTTTTTTTTGCCATACCGGGGATTGAACCCAGGGGCGTTCTGCCTCCGCGCTACACCCCCGGCCCTATTTTTTTTTATACTTTATTTTGAAACCAGGTCTCACGAAGTTGCGGAGGGCCTCACTAGGTAGAGAGAGAGAGAGACAGAGAGAGAGAGAGAGAGAGACAGGGAGAGAGAGAGAGAGAGAGAGAGCGTGAGCTGAGGCTGGCCGCGAACCCGGATCCTCTGGTCTCCACCTCCCAAAGTACTGGGATTACAAGTGTGCGCCACCACGCCCGGCTCAACCTTTGTCTTTTTAATATTCTCTTATTTTCTCTTTATATTTCAAGTAATGTTTTAACTTTTAACATATTAAAATATTTAACATTTATTCCTTGTTTTATAATTCTACTATCTGAAGTCTTACATGTGTAACTTTTCTATCTGTTGCTTCTACTACTTCTCTCTTGAGGTAATTTGCTTCCTTGTGTGATTCATGAGTTTTAACTATAAGTTTATATTTTTGGAATTTTATCTGTTTGAGGTTTTTGAGACTTATACAGAGAACTTATATATCTAGTGAATATTTATTTGCACTTGCTTCTACCAAACATGAGACATAGATGGTGGTGGTGGTAGGGAGTCTACCAACACAGAAACACTTCAATTTTTTGCCCGAGGTTTTGGATATCTTCAGGTGGTAAGAGATTGGGTTGTAAACTCAGATGAGGGCCAGTTCATGGATGTGAATTCCAAGAGGCATTTTTTTTTGTTTCCTTCTACCCAAGGCCATGTTTTATAGTAGGCAAATTTCCTTGCTGTGCCCTGGATTTATTTCTAGTTCACATTAACCTTGAGGGTTTAGGTCTTTGAGGTTCCTGATTTATTAAGGCATCTCTTCTTGAATTCCTCATCTTGGACATGTTTCTCCCAGGATTTATATTATTACCTGTGGGTACAGAAGGTCAAGTTCACCTTCATGGGCAAACATCCTCAAGGGGAAAGTCAGATTCAAACTCAGCGTATCTCTCTGGATTCCTGTTTTCACTTAGCTTTTGGTTAAACTTTCTTGTTAACACATCAATATATTTGAAAATAATTTTATTATTTTTATTATTTTCAGTGGGAGGGGTGGTCACAGTGCCAAGTCAATTATATTACTAGAAAATGGAGTTTTTTAGAGTCTTTGAAAAATAATTTATTCCTCTAATAAATTTAATATTTGGCATGGAAAGAGTGGGGGATCCTTTATGAATACAAGACAGTATAAACACAAGATGATTTATTCAAGACATTTCTTCATTTTTATACTCTTACATATTCTTTTCTTTGTGTGTGTATGGTGTTGGGGATTGAACCCAGAGGCATTCTACCTCTGAGCTATACCCCCAGCATGATTTTATTTTTTATTTTAAAACAGGGTCTCAGTAAGTTGATGAGGGCCTCGCTAAGTTGCTGAGGCTGGCTTCAAACCTGTGAACCTTCTGTCTCAACCTCTGAAGTACTGGGATTACAGGCATGCGCCACCATGCCCAGCTCTTACATATCTTTACTGGGTACTCTGTTATGTGACATCCTGTGTTACACTGTAGTAGATACAAATAAATACATTAAAAGGCCCCTGGACTTAAAAGCCTTAGTTATAAGTGACAATTTAATGAAAATGATATAAATTAAATGTTCATACCCAATTGGGGAAATAAAGTGAGCCATTTTAAAGAAGGTGTTATTTTATCTCAATCTATAGGGTAGACACAGGGAGATTAATGGAAGTTCATTCCAGGTAGAAGGGACATGAGCATGCTCAAAGGCCTAGAGGTAAAAAGCGTAGACTGAGTTTAGATAACTGTCTGCCTGACTGGACTATAAGTGATTTTCGAGAAATGGTTAATGATAAGAATGAAAAGCCAGACTGGGGTCCACGAATGGGGTCCATGAAGAACCACGAATTTCAGGGGGAGCAATTTGAACTTAAATTAGTAGGGGGACTAATATATTACATTATGAAATAATGTGTTTATATTATTTATAAAATAAAATTTAAGTTTTACTAAGTTAAAATTTTTAAACAAAATATATTTAATAAAATGTTATTTAATAGTAACATTAATAGATATACAAATCTCTTAATTTTATATCATCTATAGAGTGTTACTTATGGGAGAATTATAGTAGAATAACTCTGCTATATTTATTGTAGAATTGAGACTTACTCAGTTTGACTCTAGCAGTTATAAACAGGGATAAAATGAGAATGGGATGAAGTATGATAGTGTGAAACAAGTAAACTATTGATGTGTTTTATTCAGTTTTTTTTTTTTTAAACACAGGGGCATTCTACCTCTGAGCAACACTCCCATTCCTTTTTAAAATTTTGAATCAGGGCCTTGCTGAGTTGCTGAAGCAGGCCTTGAACCTGCAATCCTCCTATCTCAGCCTCCCAAGTGCTGGGATTACAGGCATGTGCCACCGTACCCAGCGTATTCAGTTTTTGATATGAATAATCTCCATTTCTGATGATGGCTTGGTGTTGTTTACATAATTACTCTCTTCCATTTTTTAGGAAAATTTGTTTTGTTAATAGGTTTGAAATCACATCTTGCTATTTCCTTCTGCAAATAAGAATCATGCCTCAGTTATAACCCTAGGACACAATATTTAGAAACTCTTTTAGGAAAATTCTTCTCATTTTAAAGAGAAAGAGCAGAGCTGGTTCTTGCTCATATAGTTTTGTCATTTTCTTTTATGGTGTTATGACATCCATTTCACAGGTCATCCTTATATATTTCCTAGGCCGCCTTATTTTGTTACTAAGAAAAAGAATCATTAAGTGCCAATCAAGATTTGTGGTATCAAAATTCAAGGTCTACTTTACAAATGCTAAGGATCAGAGAATTATCACAGGGACACTAATAGGCATGCCACAAATGGCTAATGTAATTTTTATTTCTGAACTGAGATGAAAAATGAGAATGTGTGTCTTTTCCCCACTCTATTACCAGAACCTCATTAGGATCTGGCAAACATGTGGCGAAGTGATACAGCTGAGCCTTTCTCAGGCAAAATACATTAACATTACAAATGAAACTTGGTCTGAATCTATCTCAAGGAGGATTTTCTCTCAGAGGTATAGTAAGAATTACATTACCAGTGCAGTTATTAAGCTCTATTGAATAATTCTGTATTTTAGAAAAGGAAAGTGACCTTTTGTATCTCCCAGAGGGATGATAGTATTACAGATATATTTAAAATAAAACTAATTGGAGCAGGATAGTAGTTGTAACACTAGTTATGCACAAATACATGGGGGAAGTTTGGTATACAGTTGAAAAATAGAAAGTATTTTAAACAAAATATTTTATGATACTGGATTTAGATGTATGACTTTTATTTCTTCTGAATCAAATAGCTTGTCTTCCATTTTAGACTGTAGATGGAGAGTGGAAAATAGAAATATACTATTGACAATACTCAATTTTGTACTGCTTTGAAATATGGACACAATTACCCTCAATAATGAGCATGACTATTGCTTTTCTTCAATTGTCAAAGAGTTACTTATTTTTCACGATTTATCCTACTTGAAATCTGGGTATTTCCCAAAAAGCAATGTCAAAAGAAACATGCCCAGCTTCTATGCTTCTTGGAGGGCTCTGTCTTTGTGAATGATAATACAGTTTTTGTGGTAGTATTCAGATGCTTAGATATAAACTTAAGTTTGAACCCCCAATGTGGCTTTAACTGTTTTAAAAAGAGATAAAAATGTAATGTAGAACTGAAAAGAAACATAATTTTATACAAAGAAGGGCTATTAAATGCCAAACAATGAAGTAAAAAATGCTAGAAAATTGCCAAATCTATTGACTATATTATGGTGTGTCCAAGCCAGGAATATGACAGATGGGTGGTCTTAAAGGATTATTACTTGGGTGCCAACCATCTATCTACCAAAAGCTCTGGATGACTTTCAAGAGAAGGTAATTCACTAATTCATTTGCAGGGGTGGGTAATTCAATTAAGGAAAAAGTAAAACTATTAGCTTAACTAAATAGTAAATGTAAATACAATCCCACAATTATACTGTTGATCTTAAAGATGCCAAGAGGTCAAGATCACAAGCACAGATTATAAAAAGCAGCATGTTGCCCCATGTTTCTGGGCTAAAATAATTCATCGGACTCTGTAGGCTGAGTGAGAAGACACTGCAACTCAAATTTGAGGTTGATAATACAGAAAGTACTACATATAGTTACATAAATAAATGTATGGTATTATAAGTATGAAAACAATTTAATATATATCTAATGTCATGTTTTGTTTCTCAAAACATAATGATACTTAGAAGAAGAAATGGTAATCACTAAGATCCAAGATGGATTTAAAATCTGTAAATTAGTTCACACTAATACGATAATCTTTCTTGATGGGGTTACTAGATGTGAGCAGGGATGACGAATCTATATTTCAGTAGGATTTTTAAACTCATCATATCCTTGTGAAAAAAATAGAGAAATATTGGATGAGAGAGTGTGTTAAGAGATTGGATGACTATGCTGATACTGGCTGCTGAGTGGACTGATGGCATGGGGAAAAATATTTCTAGCGACTTGTGAATGACTTTTTCCTAGGCCTTCTTCTACAAAGTGAAATTTGTTAGTAACTTGAGCACATGGAAGCCTTTCTTATAAGATTTGGGGTTGAAAAAATGTAGCAGGGATCAAAGTACTTTAGATCATGATTTTAATGTCTCTAAAAATTTTGACAGAGTAAAATGATGCACTGAATCCAGTAAAAATTATTTTTAAAAGAGATAAATATAAGATCCTGAACCTGGGTATATAAAGTAAACTTGTGCATATAAGCTAGCTCCAAATGTCTAACCATTTTATTATCTTCTCTAAGCCTCAGTTTCCCTGCATGTAAAATGGGAATAATATCTTTTTTCCTTCTGAGATAAGGGCTCAGCACAGTGCTGTCATCTAGAAAGTGTTCAATAAATGTGAGTTACTACTTTTCCAGAAATCTTGGGATAGAACCCAAGTTTTGCCAGATGTGGGGTATTTGACCTTGGGTAAGGTATTTTTCTTCTTAAGCTTGATTTCCTCATTTGAAACAGAGATAAAAATAGTACCAACCTCAAAGGTGGCTGTCACGAGAATTAAATGAGATGATGCATGTGAGGCCTGTTTGAGGTGTCTGGCACCTTAGTGAGCTCTTAATGAATGTTATCAATTATACTGAACATCAGTGTGACTTCCAGAAAATCCACTTTGACATTAAACTGCAAAGATAGCACTCTAACCTCTCTAGAAGAAGGGCAATTATACTTCGACTCTGCTGTTAGACTAAATCTGCACTACTATGTCAGTTTGAATGCAAATTTTAAGAGGAATGTTGAAAAATTGAGCTTCACACAGAATCAAATCATTGAAAAGAATAGAAGATACAGAGGATGTTTATCCTGAAGAAGATTGTGAAGGGAGGAAGCTATCTGAAGGGTTGCTGTTGAAAGAGGAATGTCTTGCCCTGTGTGGACCCTGGGGGTTAGGATTATGATAATAGGGGGCAGAGTTTAGGCTCCTCTGAAGAAAGGCTTTCTTACTGTGAGAGCTGTCCAAAGGAAGGATGGCTGTCTCTGGAGACAGTGACTTCAGTCACTGAAGGGTTTCTTTTTTTTTTTTAAGGCTGAAAAGCCACGAGAGAGAGAGAGAGAGAGAGAGAGAGAGAGAGAGAGACAGAGAGAGACAGAGAGACAGAGAGAAAGATAGAGAGACAGAGGGAGACAGAGAGACAGAGAGAGAGAGAGACAGAAAGAGAGAGGAGAGAGAGAGAGAGACAGAGACAGAGACAGAGACAGAGACAGAGACAGAGAGACGAGCACTGCAGAGAGGATTCAGGAATTTGAGATGGGATTTGCTCAGTGAACTTTAAATGCCAATCCTTCTCTGAGGTTCTGTGGTTCTGTAGCTGTTGACTTCCTTACAGTGCTTAACATTTAAAACCCTTTTAAAACCTTGTGTTCAGTCACCTAGTCTTTTCTTTCAGATTATTTGACTGAAGTATTCCACACTAAGTAAGAATTGCATAGCCCTGACCTTTAAGGGCTAAATTTTATTTCCTTCATTGCTTTTACTTGAGATACTTGGGGAAATGGATTTGTAGAATCTGTGATGCCGATCATACTTCCATTTCTTTTGAAATAGGAAAGTTGATAAAATGGTTTAAGAACTGTCGGGCCACAAGATTCCTAATGGCTCAGCTTTAATATCCTGCAATACTCCTGTCCCCAGTAAGGTCAATATTAGCTAGCAGGTATGCAATATTGGGCATATGGTTTACAAGCAAGCTCATTATTGCTAGGCATTCTTTGAACAATGTGTCTCACAGGAAAAATTGTATTGACATTTACTCTCGTTCAGCATAACATCCTGCTTCCAGGTGATATAATTTCTCTTGTTTTTTAGTTCATGCTTCCTAGCCTTAGAATTACGTATTTAAATACTCAGGACCAGCCCTCTGCTTTTATATACATTAACAAATGAATCGTGAGTGGCCTAAAGGACAATGGAGAAGGGACTCCTCCAGTGGGTATAACTTGGTGTATTTTGCCTGAAAGAAGGTGACATGGTATTAGATGTACATCTATTCACTGGTAATAGTTGAAGGTTTGGCTACATAGTAAAGGAGTTGGGAAGAACAGGGCTGGAGGTTTGCTGAGAAGGAAAACTGGGGGAAAATGTTGAATGAACCTCCTGAGATGTGCCCAGTATATGAGAATATTAATGTCACATTGAATTTTCATCAAATGTTCAATAATCAAGGGAACCAGATGATGTTCATGCAACTTCTTTCCCCAGTGACCGGTGTCAATGAGGCCATAAACAATGAATGACCCATAATAGCAGTGATGAGCATTGCACAGGCCTCGGTAACAACTGATGGCCTCTCCCTGAGGTTCACCTGGCTACTCCCAGGCCAAAAGCTCAACCTACCATAGAGACTGATAGTGAACCCTCGAGATTGTATGTTACAAAGAGGGGACAAGCCATTCTTCTGGTCAATTATATTGAGTTCCCTCTATTATGAAGTGAATAGCATTTTGTCCTCACTGGAATCTACACTTAATTTGGATAATTTTGGGGCTGCCATGCTGCTTTCATTGATGTAATGAATGCCTTATTTATAAACAACATTGCTTTTAGTCAAGAAGCTAATTTGATAGCACAATAATTAAAGCCAGTGTTCTTGGGTGGTCACTGGTGTTTCCACAAAACCTTCGCTCAGAGGCAGCTGATTTATGGCTCAACAGAACAACAATAATAATAATAATAATAATTACTATTATTATTATTATTATTTGGTGGTACTGGGGATTGAACCCAGAGACATTCTACCTCAGAGCTACACCCTGAGCCCTTATTTTATCTTTTTAACTTTTTGTTTGGAAACAGGTTCTCATTAGGTTTCTGAGAATCTCACTACACTGCTGAGGCTGTCCTTGCACCTTCAATCCTCCTGTTGCAGCCTTCCAAGTACTGGGATTACTGGTGTGCACCACCATGCCCAGTTCAACAGAATTATTTAAGGAAGACTTATTTACTGCATCAGCTGGGAAACACCACCTTTTGACATTGGGCTAATGTCCTTCCAAGTAAAATATATTCTCTGAACTAGTCACTAATATATGATGCTGCTTCTCTCCGAGCAAAAAAACTGGGGAGGAAAGTGGGGGTTGTGTTTCTCATTGTTACATTGAATGACCAATATATAAAAATTTTTGCTTTCTAAAGCCATTACTTAGCCTCTGCTAATTTGGATGTCTTAGTATTCATTAAAGAAACATTCAGCCAGGGGATGAAATTGAACTGGAAGTTGAGATCGCCATATCCTTTTCTGGGCTTTTGCCAATGAACTAGGAAGTAAAAAAGTTTACTATGATGGTTTCCTATGATTCTCTATGATGGAGCCCAGGGATTCCTCTGGGTGCCTTCTACTATTATAATATCCAGTGATAAAAGTTAATGAAGACTCTAACGTGCAGTTAGGATGATCAAGCTTCGGATCGCTCAGGAATTAAACTTTGGATTACTCTTTCAGTCAAAGAGTTGTGATCAGCTCAGATGCTGGCTAAGCACAAAAGGTACATAGAAGAACAAAGTTATCAATATCAAAGAATCCTAAAAGTAATTACAGAAATGAAAAAAATATTATAGCTGCTCATATTTTCTTCCCTGTCCTTCTATGTGTATAATTATATATTAATGTTTTCCCTCTCTTGGTTCTCCAGTTTTTTCCAAAACTAACAATTTTTGCATACCTATGAAACTTAAAATATTATCAGCTTTAGTGACTGATAACTTTAGTGTCATTAGGTTTTACTACTTTTATAAAACTTTAGCTTTTAAATGAACATGTAGCCAAATTGACTTTTTTGGATATAGTTCTATGACTTTTAACAGATGTGTAGAATTTTAACACCAGTGGTAACCACTTCCACAATCAAGGCACAAAACAGTTTTATCATCTCTATAAATCTCTTTTGTGTTGTTCCTTTGTGGTCCTATCTCATTCCACAACCCCAACCTTGACAGTCACTGATTTCTATCACTGGAGTTTTGTCTTTTTTAGAATGCCATGTAAAAGGGAGGATATAGAATGTAGTATTTTGAGACTGGCTTCTTTCCCTTAGCATAATGCCTTTGAGATTCACCCAAGTTATAATGTCTGTCATTCATTTTTATGGCTGAATAGTAATCCCCTAGTTTTTAATATTTGGTGTGTTGGTGGTACTTGCCTTTATAATTTTCTCAATAGATTTTAGGATACCAAGATTAGATTGTCACTAAACTAGAAGAGAAATGAACATTACCTATAGATAGAAGTTTTGGTTGTAGGCATGAAAGTGTTTATGTCTGCTGAGTGGCAAAAGACTGAACTGGTGCAGAGCTTTTAGTTTGACTCTCTTATACTCATTTTTTTCCCACTTTTAATGTGACTTCCTGAACCAAAGAGGTTAAGCAGGTAAACACATTCCCAAGGCTTCCTGTGGCTAGATTCTGCATTTAAAGTAGGTTTTGTTAAGGAAACACACTCACATGAGATTCAGGAGGCATAAAGTGAGCAACACGAGGCAACGGCTGTGTGAGCATAGATTAATTCTAGGAAGCATGGCAACTGGGGCACTTGGTTCTTCTGCTCTAGTAGGCACAGAGCTCTAAGTGGTACGCGAAGCCTGCAGTGGAATTTCTGCTACAGTAGTTTTGCGGCCTGGCAGGGCGTCACTCTAGCTTTGATTCACCTGGCTGCGTAGATCCAAGCTTTGTTCACTGTCTCTCAGAAATTCTGTAAGGTACGCATATGCCATGTAATGTAATAAATTTCTTTCCCTTTAAACTGAATGAAGTGGATCTGCTATCTGCAATTAATACTTTGTTTCACAAATTGAGAATTAGGGGACTTCGCATAAACCCATCTTTGAATAAATTTTAGAAATTATTAAATGTGTTGGAGACATTTCATATTGCCGATAAAATATCAATTGCACCTATTTATGGTGATTGCATAATGTATTTATTCATGCAATACATATTTATCTATTTACTTATTTATTTTTGCAGTACTGGGGACTGAACCCCGGGGACATTCTATCTCTGAGCTATACTCCCAGTCCTTTTTTATTTTTTAGTTTCTTTTGAAGCAGGGTCTCGCTAGGTTGCTGAGAATCTCACATTGCTGAGGCTGTCCTCGAACCTGTGATCCCCTTGTCTCAGCCTCCCAAGTATTGAGACGACAGGTGTGCACCATTACCCCTGGCTAACACATATTTATTGAGTGCTTACCTCCTAGGTTTGGAATTACAATGATTAAAAGCAAAAGAAAACCCTATTTTCATGGAGCTACCATATTAGTGAGTAGAAACAGACAATAAAATATGTAGTGTGTAGGCTGTTGATAATTTTAGGAAGAAAGGCAAGGAAGGAAGAGGGAAAAAATTGTCACTGGGAAATGACGTTTAACTAAAGACCTGATGAAAGGGGAGCATTGTAGGCAGAGGGAATAGAAACCCCAGGCTCTGATGTAGGTGCCCATCTAGCAGGCTGAAGGGACAATGAGGAAGGCCAAATGGATGGAATTCAGGGAATGAAGTGCCTTTGAGATCATACATTCAAGTGCAAAGGTACTAAAGTTTTATGCTGAATATCAACATACAAGAAGCCTAGAATGTGCATATGTCATTTTTTGATTATCTAGAACATGCAAACACAAAACATAAGACTTCTCAGAGAAAACTCCTGTCCTAAGAAAACATTGGAGGCACCTCCCTTTCCTAGGAGTTGACGGACTCCAAGGGAGAAATATTGTTGTAAATTATTTAGGAAAGAACATTTACAAGGAACAACAAATGAACCAGTAATCATGGCAGATGTTTTGGGAACACGAACTCATTATGTACATTAACTCATTACATACCAACTCTATAATGTCAGGTATTTTTAGTTCTAGTTTTCAGGTAAAGAAATTAAAACTAAGGATGACTAGGTAATGTTCCCCAACACACACAGCCAGTAAGTAGGGATTTTTAATTTAAAATGAAGGTTTATCTGATTGCACTTTGTGAGGGTTAACTTTATGTGTTATCTTCACTGGGCTAAGGGGTATCAGACAGCTGGTAAGACATTATTTCTGAGTATGTCTGTGAGGGTATCTCTGGAAGAGATTAGCATTTGAATCAGTAGACTGAGTAAAGAAGATACACCCTCACCAAGGTGGGCAGGCACCATCCAATCTGTTGAGGCCAGAAAAGAACAAAAAGGTGGAGGAAGGTTGAATTCTCTCTCTTCTTTATCTTCTCCTGCTCTCAAACATCCGAGCTCTTTGTGCTGAGGCCTTCAGCCTTGGACTGAATTATGCCACAGGTCTTCCTGTGGCTCCAGCTTGCAGAGGACAGATCGTGGAACTTGGCCTCCATCATCACATGAGCAGATTCTTGTATGGCCACTTACATATTGATCTATCTATATATCCTATTAGTTCTGTTTCTCTGGAGAACCCCAGTACCACATTCTTCTTGGAAATGTCTACAACCTCTCATAGTAGATTCACTCTCTAGACAAGTGAAATTTGTTTCTCATTTAACTACAAATAGTTTTGTTTGATCATTGAGGGAAATGGAGAGAAAGGTTTTCACGGACTTAGAGAAAGTAAATCAAAATTTAGCCTTTCCTCACATGACCTATTTTCTGTTTTTGAAATTTGTTTTGTTCCTTTTAGAATCCCCTCTATTTATCCTTCCAGATTCACCATTCCTCTTCCTGTACAAGTTAAAATGGTGACTAAATGATGTGTAAAATAAAGACTACAACAGAAAAATAGCATAAGTACCATATTATTTTTAAATGTACCCAGCTCTTTTGTTTTAAAAATTGAACTAATATGTATTTTCTGTAAAAAATTTAGAAGTGTAGAAGAGTAAAGAACTAGAAAATAAATCCATTCATCTCATATTATCTGAAAAATGCCCTACTAATCATTTTATCTATCCTCTCAGTCTATTTATGTATTTATTTTGCTGTTGGAGATTGACTCAGGGCTTCACACGTGCTGAGCGTGCACTGTACCACTCAACAATTTTCTATTAATAATCTTATTATTTTAACATGGATTGTTAAACCTAGCTAAGCTCATACTCTGTGATAAATTATTAACTATTTCAAAAATATAGGAAAATACAGAGGATAATAAAATTAGCTCCCTAAGTGGGGAAACTCTGACTGCCTGTGTTTGAAAGACCGCACTGTCTCTGGCTGAGGAACTTGTGCTTTTATTCCCTCATCTATAAAATGGGGACAATAATAGCACCTACCTTGTAGGGTTATTTTGAGGGTTAAATGAAGTAGTACTTATAAAGGCTTTAGAACAGTGCTTGTATTTCTATTAAGTGCTCAATAATTGCTACCCAATTCTCACAATAAAACATTACATTTTTCATTTGCTTCAGGGGTATCTTTTTTCTTTTCTTCCTCCCTTTTGTCCATTTTTCCTTTTAGAAATAAATCATTAAAGCTGCAGATGAAGCCCCTTTTGTACTTCTTCCCAATCTCATTTTTCTTCCTACTCCTTTATGCAATCACTATCTAGAAATTGGTTCATGTTCATCTGCCCATGTTTTTTATACTTTTATTATTTTCAAGGTAATTCTGCATAAATTTTGTATCATAATTTTCCCATTTTACAGAAAGCATTTTCCTAAGCATTTCCTTTTGTCAGATGCCTTTCATAAGCTAATTCTCTGTGTTGGGATAATATACCAGTGGAACTATTAAATTAAGTTTGGTTTAAATCTCAGTCTATACTTGTAACAAGCTTGAGACTTGGCTAATCACAGCACACATTTTTAGCCAATCACAGGCTGCAAATTAAACAAGGCAAATAAAGGACTATAACCAGTTAGGGTATTTCTGTCTGTCACTTCCCTTTTCTTTCTATAAATACTGCTTGCCCACACTACTGAGTAGAGCTCTCTGAGCCTTTACTGCTTCAGGATGCTGCCGGATTCATGAATGGTTTCTTTGCTTAAATAAATTCTGCTGCTGGGCGTGGTGGCGCATGCTTGTAATCCCAGTACTTGGGAGGCGGAGACCGGAGGATCCGGGTTCAAGGCCAGCCTCAGCTACTTAGTGAGGCCCTCCGCAACTTTGTGAGACCCGGTTTCAAAATAAAGGATAAAAAATAGGGCCGGGGGTGTAGCTCGGAGGTAGAATGCCCCTGGGTTCAATCCCCGGTAACAAACACACACACACACACACACACACAAAATAAATAAATAAATTCTGCTTAATTTGTTTAAACATTTTCTTTTAACAAATAACATTATTTGCTTAACGGTTTCCTTTGCATTAGATGTTTCAATTTCATTTACTGTCTTTTACAAATCATTGGTGAACACTTTTGTCCTTACAGTTTTGTACAGGCCTTTGATGATTTCTTTGTATACATCTTTGATGATTTCTACAGGTGGAATTGATTATCAAAGAACACAGAGCCGGGCGTGGTGGCGCACGCTTGTAATCCCAGTACTTTGGGAGGCGGAGACCGGAGGATTCAGGTTCGCGGTCAGCCTCAGCTCTCTCTCTTGCTCTCTCTCTCTCTCTCTCTCTCTACTTAGTGAGGCCTCTGCAACTTCGTGAGACCCAGTTTCAAAATAAAGTATAAAAAATAGGGCCGGGGGCGTAGCGTGGAGGTAGAACGCCCCTGCGTTCAATCCCTGGTACCGCAAAAAAAAAAAAAAGAACACAAATATTTTAAGTAATTTGTAAGGATTATAAAAATAACATATGATAATTATGAAAAATTGAAAACATGGTCTGTAAAAATAAAAAAATCTGTTTTGCCACCAATAGAAGATAATCACTACTAAGCTTTTGTTTATTTTATTCTAATCATATTCCTTCCATAAAACACACTTTAGTTTCCCTCCCCCCAGCCATACTTGGGAATATGATGTTTGCAAAGATTTGTTTCTAGCTTCTTTTGCATTGATATTATATCATCACATTATCTCAGTTCACTAAATATGCTCTGGAAAACAAAATTTTTAATGTCTCTGTAGTTCCACCACACGAAATAGTATAATTTATTTAACCATTTGCCTATTTGGAGGCACTTATGCTATTTAATTTTAAATTATATTAAGCAACAGTGAGTATTCTTATACAGAAACTTTCTTCTTATTTACTAGTTCCTTAGAATCCTGGAAGTAAAAACTATTAGGTTAAGGCATAAACATATTTTAATATGTTATGCTGTCAAATTGTTCTCCAGAAATACTGTGTTCCTGAGTGTATAATCTACAACACACATTTATCAGAAATATTATCTCTTTGCTAGTTTAACATAGAAATACTTTCCATTAATGTTTTCATCCTGTGTGAAATTTATTTATTAGAAATTTTCTATCTGAATTTATTCAGATTATTTTAACATTGTGCTTAGACAACCTTTAAAAATTTGGGATTACTTATATCATAATCTGCTTTAAGTTTAAGAAGAAAATAAGCCAGGTGTGGTGGTGCACACCTCTAATCCCAGTCCTTGAGGGGCTGAGACAGTAGCAGGTTTGAGGCCAGCCTCAGGAATTTAGTGAGGCCTTGTTTCAAAATAAAAAATAAAAAGGGCTGGGGGTATAGATCGGGAGGTAGAATGTCCCTGGGTTCAATTCCCAGTACCAGAAAGAAAAAAGAAACAAAACAAAACAAAGCAAGTCTATGTGTATAGCATTGCTTCAACTATGGCTTTTGTTAAATTTTAACAAAGTTATGTTTTCAGGTATACCCTTCATACACACACCACACACACACACACACACACACACACACACACACACACACACACACACTGATGATCATCTTGTGACTGTAAGGTGTTAAACCTCTCCCCAAAGAATTCCATTAGGAATTTTCTATTACAATATGTATTTTAAGATGGTGGTTTTTTAAGAGTAATGTTAGTGATTAAATAATCACCAACTATTTGAATAATTTGCTGTTACATTCTAAAATAAGATACAGGGCACCTTAGAGTTTTCTTGGAATTTCCTTTCTCTGTCAGCCTGTATGCTGATTTTTATGAGCAAAGGTCAAGCTCTTTTCCATAGGTAACATTACTATCAGAAAATTATTTGTTGATAGTTATGAATTGTCCTACTTATGAAATCTGTAATTGTCATTTAACCTAGGTACATTGCCTGGATGACCTTTATTTTTACAAGGAAAGAAGTTGTTTTCAATTCATTAGCCATGTTGTTAGCTGTTGACAATAATAATATGATTTAACTCATGTAAATTCCAGATGGATTAAGGAATAAAAAACATAAAAAGGAAATAACAAAGTAAGAAAATATAGGCATCTGAATGGTTTTGCAGAGGCCCAGGTACTTCTAAACACAAAACAAAGAAGTCACAAAAGGAAATGTTGCTATATTTGAGTACATAAAAATGAGAGTCTTCTACAGGAAAGGTTACCAGAAAGAAAATTAAAAGAAAGACCACAAACTGAGAAAAATGTTTTTGACATTTTTGGTAAACATACATAAAACATAAGGATTACTTACAAAGCAACACAACAGATGGAACTTCAATAGGAAAATGGCTAAAGGGTATCAATAAGAAGTTCACACACACTGACCTGAAAAGGAAATATTTATAAGTAGTCAGTAGGCATATATGAAAAGTTCTTCAACATCACCATTGTGGCTTGGATCTGGAATGCCCCCAGAAGCTCACGTGTTGAGGCTTGGTCCCCAGGGCACAATGTTCAGAAGTGTGGCTTGGGGGAATCAGGGGGGCTCCGATCTCAATGATGGATTAATCCACTGATGGGCTCATAATTAAATGGACTATTGGGTGGTGGGGACCAGTTGGAGGAAGTGGGTTGCTGGGACGGTGTTCCCTGGAAGGGCATATCTTGTCCTCCCTCCCCCTTCTCTGCTTTCTGGCCACCATGAGGAGAGCAGCTTTGTTCTACCATAGCCTCTTGCCTTGATGTTCTGCCTTGCCTCAGCCCCAAAGAAATGGAGCCAGCAACCATGGAGTAAAACCTCTGAAACTGTGAGCTAAAATAAATCTTTCCTCCTTTAAGTTGATGTTCTTAGGTACTTTGTCACAGTGACAGAAAGCTCATATAATCACCAATAATAAAAATACACTTAAAATGCTAAAAAGAGCATTTATCTCTTCTACCAGAATGGCAAATATCTGAAGTATAATCTGGGGTGATATGCCATAAATAGTCATAAACTGCTGGTAATGATAAAATTTTTTGGAAAGAATTCATGCACTATTCACCAAAAACTTTCAAAATGTACATGCCATGTGATCCAATGGTTTCAATTCTAGAAGGGTATTATAGAAAATTTTAAAAATATGCACAGATTATGTATTAAGGACATTCCTTCTATAATTATTTATAACATTGAATACTTGGGAACAATGCCTAATATCCAATAGTAAATTGTGTATACACAAAGAGATGATATGCACCTATTAAAACTGCACTGTAGCGGGGCGTGGTGGCACACGCTTGTAATCCCAGTACTTGGGAAGCTGAGACCAGAGGATCTGGGTTCGCCGCCAGCCTCAGCTACTTAGTGGGGCCCTCCGCAACTTAGTGAGACCCTGTTTCAAAATAAAGAATAAAAAATAGGGCTGGGGGTGTAGCTCGGAGGTAGAATGCCCCTGGGTTCGATCCCCAGTACTGCCAAAAAAGCAAAACAAAACAAAACAAAACAAAAAACTGCATTGTTGGAGACTTTAATCACCTGAGAAAATACACATATTGTTAAGGCAAAAATAAAAGTAGGTTAAAAATTATTATTCCAGTTTTGCAATATACATACAGTTAAAAAGTCAAGAAGGAAATTTCTCTGAATGTTAATACCATTAATATTAATGTCTTCTCTGGGTGGTGAAATCCCTGGTGATTTTTATATTCTTTCTGATATTCTTCAGTATTTCCCAAAATGTTTACAATAAACACATTATTATCAGAATATACAGAATATATATGTGTATATCACATACATTTTATATCTACATATGTATAACTATATATATCTATATCTATGTATATCTCTCAATACATAATCAAAGAGATATCTCTAAGGGTTCACTCTCTCTTGCTTTTTCCATATGCACACAGATTATGTATAAAGAGCATTCATTCTGAAATTATAACATTGAATACTTGAAAAACAATGCTTAACACACACACACACACACCAGGGAATGGAGAGGGAGAGAGACTTACCTGTGGAGATTATTAAAAGGACATTAGAAGCCAGGCATTGTGGAGCAAGCCTGTAATCCCAGTACTTGAGAGGCTAAGATAGGGAGATAGCAGGTTCCAGGTCAGCCTCAGCAACTTAGACCCTCAGCAACTTAGCGAGACTCTGTTTCAAAATAAAAATAAAAATAAAAAAGAATTGGGGGTGTAACTTGGAAGAAAAACAAACCTGGGTTCAATCCCTGGTATCAAAAAATTAAATAAAAATAAATAACTAAATAATTAATTAATGAATGTAAAAGGACATTAGAGACAGCGCCTCAGACAAATTCAGGTCAATTATGTTTAGTGTGTCACGTAGATTTCTCTAGGCAATCAGTAGTCAAATATTCGGGGTCCTTTTGAACAGGCTAACTCACTTGCAGAATTTTAGAAAAGGGAACCTTGAGATCCCCCTATAGAGAAAGGTATTATGTCAATCTTATTGATCACTTGGTTTCTGCCACTTGGTCCAATATGTTTTTGAATGAAAGATAAACAGACCACCTCAGTCATAGTACAGGAGAAACTCTTCTCTAGACACAAAAAGACTTATTTGCCCAAGGTTACACCCCGATGAAATAACCAGTACCAGCAATAATTAGGGTTATAACCGTTATCACCAGACATCACACCTACTGCGTGCCAGGCACTCCTCTAAGCGCTCTGTGTGCATCAACTTATTTAATCCTTACGACAACCCTAGGGGGTAGGTGTCATTATTTTCACTAAATAGGGGAGAACACTGAGCCACACTACATCTCCACTCAGTCCTCTCTCCTCCCCGCCATTTCGTGCAGACCCTCGTCACCTAGCCCGCCCAGTCCTTGCAAGGGATGTTCCCGGGCGCGCCTGAGTGCTGAGTGCGAGCGGGGTTGTGAAGACCGCGGTCAGGAGCGCTGCTGTGATGACCAGCGTCTAGTCCGGCTCCTCCCGGGCGTGCCTCCTGGGGGGCCGCGGGGGCCTCGGGCCAGGCTGCTCCGGGGGCCTCGGGCCAGGGCGGCTCCGGGGGGCCTCGGGCCAGGGCGGCTCCGGGGTCCCGGCCTGGGTCGGGTCTCGAGGCCCCCGCAGCCCCGCTGGGCCGCAGCCCGGCCCGGCCCGCCACCTGTGCCGCGCCCGAGTCCCCGCCCAGCGCCCCGCCCCTCGCGACTCGCCACGCCCCTCGCCACGCCCTCGCCACGCCCACAGCCCCGCCCCCGCGCCGCGCCGCCCCGCCCCGCGGTCCCTCCCTCCCGCCCTCCCTCCCTCCCTCCTCCCGGCGTGACTGCCCGGGCGGCGCGGAGCCGGCGAGGGAGGAGCAGCCGAGCTGTCAGGGCGCACGGGAGCGCCGCGTCCTCGCCGCCGCCGAGCTGCCTTCCCGCGGCGCGGGCGCGATGCTGCTGCGGCCGGCGCGGGGCCGGGGCCGGGGCCGGGGCGGGGGCCGGGGGCGGCGGGCCGGGGTTCCCTGGAGCCCCGCCTGGCTGTGCTGCTGGGCGCTCGCCGGCTGCCAGGCGGCCTGGGCTGGGGACGCGCCCTCCGCCGCCCCCCGCCCGCCGCCTCCTTGCCAGGAGGTGAGCCGCACCTGGTCCCTCACCTGGAGTTGGCGGGGGAGGGGCGCTGTTTATCTCTCTGTGGGTCACCCTCTTTCTCTCGCCTGGAGGACAGGGGCTTTTCGTTTGGCTGGGAGGGCTGAAGTTCCCCGCCCCCGGTAAGCTGGCCAGGAGAGGGTGTGTGGCTTTGCTGGCTTTCTGGTGATGCTTCTCTGTCCATGCCCCCCATGTGTGTTTGGGGGGCTCGGAAGGACTTTGCGGCGCCTTCTTTGGAGATTCAGTTTTGCGAACCTGGGGGTCGAGGGAGAGATTCCAGAAGGGGAGGAGACTGGGGAAGCCCCGCCAGTGGGGTTTGGAGAACTATCTCATTACAGTTTTTTCCAGAGCCCCCGATACCGACGCGGGAGGGTTCCCGCTTCTCCTCGCCCCTTCTCCACTCCCCAGTCTCCGCGAAAGCCTTCCTCCTACTCCGCTGCACTCAGCTGCCCGATAAGGCCCTGGGGATTTGCTAAACCAGTGAGTGGTGTCACTTGGCATTCTTCTGGCAAAATATGGATGAGAATTATGTAGGAAAAAGAAAAAGTCTGTACTTGGGCAAGAGGCGAGTTGGTGATGTAGAAAATTAGAAAAGACGGAGTGAGTCTGCTCCTTTGGGGAGGTCCTTCATCACCTGGCCGAAGCCTTGCAGCTGTGTATTTTAGAGCTTGAGATTATCGTTTACAGCCAAAGGGGATAAATTATGGATGATGAGATTTTCTTCTGCTTTTAGGGGAAGGAGACTTAGTGTGCCAAAAATTTACAGGGGGTGTCATTAGTACTTGTATTGGGTGTTTATCTTTTTAGTGTTCCAGAAAGTGCATCCTCTCAATGAAAATCAATGAAGGGAAGGAAGTAACATTTCTGACCTACTTTGAGTGATTGTGTTGCGGAGGACATGAGGAATGGGTACTGTTTTTAGGAAGATTGCTAGGAATCAGGACGTTGGGTCATTTAATTTATGCAGCAGAAAATAAGTTCGCTAATAGCCCCCCTGGGAAGAAAAGCCAGATCGTATTCATTTGTGTATGCCATAACTTCTGAATTTTACCCGGGCTTGTATTAGAGGGTATCTACATTCTAGACATCACCCATCGTCCATGGATTTTCATCTTCCTCTCCCACAAGTCCCAGGACAGCCTGAAATGAAAGAAAATCAGATCAAAGACTGTGCGCAAAGACACAGCAGTGTTGTGATTAGGGGTATGAAGGCAAGCTCTCAACCAACAGCTGTGCTTAATTTCAGAATTTTTAGTATATATGTATTCTACAACTTTACCTGTCACCTGGGAATAATCCATTCTTCCAGGTTTCTACAGAAAGCTGCTTCTTGGACATCCTCAGTTTGGAATAAATTTAGCCCCCCACCCCTGTCCCTGTCCCATTATGCAGAAAGTGTTTCTTTTCTAAAGTGAAAAAGTCTTAAGCTTCTTATAACATTCATTCTTAGTAATGAAGACTTGCTTGAAACAGGTGAAGGTCAAGGCCAGTAGAGAAGATGCTTTGGTCACCACAACCAGACTAATCCTTTAGATGAGCACATGTTCTATGCACATGTCCTTGGACAGGACAGAGTATGAGTCAACCACCTAGGACAGAGACATGAAAAGGAGAGGCAGGGAGATGGCAGACAGAAAGTTCAGGAAGGCTGTGTTCAGTCAATTCCAGCTCTTTATTGGCTTTAGAAATTACATGTGCTTCATCCCTTGAGGTCTCAAGTTTGACTTTTCCCTCTGAAAATAAGAAAAAATAAAACATAGAGGGGGATGCTGCTGAACCTGTTTGTGGCTAGTCATGGTTTTAGAAATGGTATTGCACAGGTCCGTTTATATTCTTCCTGATGACAGAGTTGTAAGATCATTGACTGGGAGTTAGAGTTGCTTTGGAAATAGGAAAGGCCTAGTGGCCTCCCAGGGGCAAAATCTGCTTGTTGGTACCTGTCTAACCAGCTGAGCTAATTTGTAGACTTGACGATTGTTTCTCTATGGCATTATTTTTAAGAGGAAAGCAAGGAAGGCAAGGTGTTCAAGCTTTGAGGGAAAGGGGGTGGGGAGGGAGTGCCCTCTTGAGCTTAGCACTTTCCTCTGAGATACAGCTATGGAAATGTGGGCCAGATGCCTGAGAATACAGCACAATTAAAGTAACTGCTCTGTGTCACTGCTCCCAGTCGATCCCTCTCGCTTGCTTGTTATCATTATCGGAGGTGAGTACTATGTTGAGGGGTTTTGAGGCTGGAAACTAAAGCCAGCCCTTGATCATATAAGACAATGTTGAAAAGTATGGAAAAATCTGGAGGTCATTCTAAACCTTGTTTGTCTCACCCTCCTTTATCACTATTTTTATATACATGGTGATGTTTAACCAAGTTAGAAAGTCTAGCAGTTTCCTTGCCTGGTTGTGGAAAAAAGCAATAAAAGGAAAGGGAAGAGAAGTGTAGAAAACTGGCCTGGGAGTAATCTAGTGATGATTGCCTGTGATCAGAAAAAAAGGCCCTTCAAAAAGACAACCGGGTTATGGGTAAAAGTTGCACTTAGATTTTGCAGCGGATTGGACTCTGGGGTGAAATTCAGAGAATACAGCCTCCTTTGTCGAAGTCCATGGATTATGGAGTTGAAAAGGAGAGAAAGATGATTGCTTCTGAATGTTCAGCTGGTGAGCAAATCAGCAGGATGGAAGCACAAGCACAAACAGGAAGTGATAGTTTGGGAAAGAGAAATGAAAGTAAAGTCAGTGTGCCTGCAGATGAAGGACAAGGATGGGATGTGACTTTGGTAAATGGTACTCAAAGGAAAAACAACAGGACTAGACATCAAAAAGTACAGAATTACTTGGGGTTTTGTATCGGGGAGCCTATAGAGGATATTTTCTGGGCATTTGTCTTTCACTTGTAAAATAATAGTAATAAAAACTGACCTTACCTACTTTATTATGAGGATGAGATGCGATTAATATATTAAAGGAAAAAAATCTATACAAATATGACAGTGGCTTGTTGCTAGGTTAGGAGAGCTAGATATTATTTCAGGAAAGGGTCTAGAGGGAGACTTCAAAGGTTCATAGGCTAGGCCTATCTAAAAACTGGAATAGGATTTTTGACTCATTGGGTAATAGGACTTAATTGGGCTGCCAGAGGAGAAAATATTAAGGCCAGCAGATGATTTAGAGTTGGTGTAAGGTATTAAAAGATAGAGTGCATGAGAGGAAAAAGAACAGAACTAAGTGAATTATGTATACATTATTTAAATTTGGTAAATTAAATCAAGATAGCTAGTTCTTAGTTCACTACTCTAAAATCTTGCATAATGTGATTCTACTGGTCTATTTGAATCTTTATTGAATGATGACTTTGGCTAACAGTTTTTTATTCCACAAACATTTATTCAGCTTATACTATGTTGCAGGCAAAATGTCATGATGTAAAATTACAAATTAGAAAAATATAGTTTAAGTGGGTAGGGATGAGACAGATAATGTAAACAATTTCAGTGAAGGGATTTGGTGCCATGAGAGAAGAAAGGGGCAGTCAGGTCTACGGGGAGGATCAGAAAAGGGCCTAGCGAGGAAGTGAATGAGACTGGAAAGGTTGGTGGGAATTTGCCAAGCAGACGAGGTCCAGATGTGAGTGCCGGCTCACTGTGGGGGGAAGGTATTTCAGGTGTGGAACATAGATTGGAGCAGGGTAGTATATGGTTTGAATATAGAATGTTCCCTGGAAAAGCTCATGTGTTGGCAATGCAAAAATGTTCAGAGGTGAAATAATTCAATCAGGGTTCTAATTTCATTGGTGGATAAATCCGCTAAATGATTAATAATTTGAATGGGCTTCCTGGGTGGTAATTTAGGTGGATGGGGTATGGCTGGAGGAGGCAGGCCACTGAGGGTATGACCTTGGGGAACTATACCTGTTCCTGATCCTTTCTCTCTCACTCTCTGCTTCTGTCCACCATGATGTGAGAGTGGCTTTTCTCCACCAAGTGCCCTGCCAGCCAAAGTTTCTGCCTCGGAGCCAGCTAACTATGGACTAAAACCTCTGAAACCATGAGCCTCCCCACCCCCCAAATTTTCTTCCCTAAGTTGTGCTTGTCAGGTACTTGGGTCACAGCAACAGAAAAGCTGACTGAAACAGGCAAAAACATGAAACTGCATTGTGTTATAATTGGAGTATAGTGTACAATGAGGAGATGAATCTGAGAGGCAGGCAGGAGCCCGATATAAAGGGCATTATGTCAAGCTAAAAAGCTGGAATTCATTTGGTGATGACAGCAATAACGGATTTAAAAAATAGTAATATGCTATAGTCTGGCAATGATTTGGAGGCCCCATTAGAGGTGTGGGGGATAGAAAGAGGTGAGACTTGCTAGGAGATGATTGTGATAATCTAGGTAAAAGGTCCTCAGTGAAGGTGTAGTGATGATGGTTGAAAAGAGGGCATGATGTTAGAAGATAAAATTGACAGTAAGTCAATGGAGAGGGTGAGGGAGAGTTTCCAGCTTCACTAGAGGAGGGTGACTTTAAGCTCCAGGAGAAAGAATGGGAGGAAGGGGAGACAGGAGCTTTGTTCTAGAGAGGCTGACTTTGAATAGAGTTGTTCCGTTAGCAGTTAGGTATCAAGTTCTGTTGCTCAGGAGCATGGTCTGGCCTGGTATGGAGATCTGAGAATCACTTGAATGAGAAGGGTGGTGAAATTCCTGGATTGGATGAGACCATTTGGGGAGTGAGAACAAGCTAGGACTTGGGTTTACCAACATTAATGAGAACAGAAATCTAGGAGTTCCCAAAAGAGATTCACAGGCCATGTTTAGTCTAGGAGAAATGTGACAGTATGGAGTTTTGAGGGAAGGGAGAGAAACCTTTGAAGATGAAAGGGGTGGTTGTGTGTCATATGTCCAAAGACGTCCTAATAAGCTGAGGAATGAAAAGAGAAGATTGACTTTGGTAATGATGTTGCTGGTGCTGAGCACCAGAGTGGTTCCTGTGGGGTAGAGAGATGAGCTGGTACTAACTGGGAGGTGAGGTATAGCGATAGGATAGAACTGTGCTATATGGCCTTCCTAGATTTGGTGAGGTATTGAGGCTTCCAAGTCCATATAAATCAGAAGATTGGCGTCTCGGTCAACATTCTCACTGCCGTGATCCAAAAGACCTGATCACACAACTTACAGAAAGGAAGATTTATTTGTTCAGTTTCTTGGAGATTCCAGATTCATTCCATCTGAGGCCAAGGTCTGGAGCTTAGGGCATGGTGGCGGGAAGCAAAGAGAGGGAGAGAGCGAGGCTCTGCTCTCACAGCATGGAGGCAGGAAGCAAGAGAGCCAGCAATCAAGGCGAGTCAAAGGCACAAGCACAGTCCCTAAGGCCACACCCCACCAGCCTAGGTTATCACTTAGATAAACCCATCACAGTGGATTTATCTACTGATGATTACAACCCTCATGACTTAATGATATCAACCCTGAGCTCTTCAGGGGACATTCTGTATCTGACCATAACAACTGATAAATGGCCATGTTTTCCATTACACACTTTGAGGGCAATGGTATCCTTTGTGTAGGAAGTCTCTGAAAGTCATTGGCTGTGGGGAAGAGTGACAGAGATTCTGAAGTCATACTGTCACTGAGGGAGTTCTGGCTCAGCCTCTGTTTTCAAGGAGTTAGCATAATTAAGTTTGCCTGTTACGCCTGTGGAGGTGAATTTTCCATTTCAAGTTCTTATGCTCAGAACCATTTCTCATGTTTTAGGCAAATGTGAGCAAGTATTCACACCATCAATATTTACAATGTAAAACTAAGAGTTGACAGATCTGTGAAGTGTCATATTTTAGCACAAGCGATGGAAATAGCAGAGCATAGTACAGAGTGGCACGCTTCCTATCACAGTGTATTCTTCGGCAGCATCTTGGATTTTTATTCTTTATTGTCAGGAAACACCACTTACATTTTGGTTGCCATATACTTCCCCTTGAAGAAACCATGGGTAATTCTCTTTCTTTTTTTAATCTTTCTTAATATAAGTTATATGTAATAATTCAATATTCAATATATATATATTTATTATTTACTTATATACCAGGTACAGATAATAAGATGATGAAAAAACATATGGCCCCCTGCCTACATATAGCTTTATAATCTTGTGAGGGCAGATTCAAAATAAACCCTCATGTCATGTAATTACTTCTGCCCTAAGTGCGAGGATAAAATTACGGTGTTCATTAGGGGTGTTTAGCACCCTAGATGAGGGCAAGAGGCAAAGAGACTGATTTACTCAGGAAAAGCTAGACCCAAAGGATGGTCAGGAATTAGTTGGATGAAGGTTGTGGGTGGTGATGATAGAACATCTCAGACAGAGGAAGCTCCCTGGACTAGATCAATTCCTATATCCTCCCTTAACTCTTCCCGGACTACAAAAGGCAATGCATCTTTTCTCTAATGTACTCAGAACCTCTGATTTACTCTCTGGCATCCATATGCTGTCCTATGGATGAGTGAGTTGTGTTCTGTACAAGGGCATATAGTTTTGAGGAAGGAAGAGCTAGAATTCACCCAGACCTCAGTGTGCCCAGCTGTCCTCCCTGGGACAGGTCTACATTCAGCTGGAGGAAGGGGAACCTTTTTCCAATTTATATACCCAAAGAGGGTACCATTTTTTAAATCACACAAAGGTACCATATGCTTTACCAGGGACTTTGAACACACATATCCTATCTCTCCCCAAGCACACTGAAAAGGGAATTAAATCATCTCATTCAGCAAACATTGATTGAAATATTTTTGTTTAAGGTACTTTAAGACTTAAATATAAGTAAATAAGCCGGGCGTGGTGGTGCATGCTTGTAATCCTAGTACTTGGGAGGCTGAGACAGGAGGATCCGGGTTTGCGGCCAGCCTCAGCTACTTAGTGAGGCCCTCCGCAACTTAGACTCTGTTTCAAAAATAAAGAATAAAAAATAGGGCTGGGGGTGTACTTCAGAGGTAGAATGCCCCTGGGTTCAATCCCCAGTACTGCAAAAAAATAAAAAATAAGTGAATAGGTCCTCTTTTCTGTACTAATCACCACCTTAAAAATAGAGTAAGCAGTTGGCTTTTGATTTTTCAGTTATACAAAAGAATTGATCTTCATGGTGCATTTAATCATACTTGACATCTCTCAGTTGTACCAGATTTAAGACTCTGAAATAAAAACCCAGTGATCAGAATATACTGAAGTTTATTCTCAGTTTACAAATCTTGATTTGAAGATACCATTTATTAATCTTATTCAATACTTTGCTGTTCTAGGCTCTTTTCTCTAGGTAAGTGGTTTTCAAAGTGTGGCCTTGGCACTAGCAGTGTTAACACTACCCAGGAACTTGTTGGAATTGCAAATTTTGGGGACCTGAACATAACTTACCAAATCAGAGACTCTGGGGTTGAGGCCCAGCAATTTGTACTTGACCAGCCCTTTGGAGGTTTAAGGTGCACTCTAACAGGAGAACCACTGCCTTCAGAAGAAAGGAATACAGTTGAGTGGCCTGAAACCCAGGGACCCGTTTCATCACTAAAATTCCTTCAACTTTCACCCTACCTGACATCCTGCTTCTGCAGGGTATCTTAGAAATTCCTTAAATAATCGTGTCAAGTGGACCAAGAGAGCCTCCATTCCTGTGAGGTACCTCAGCAAGCATTTCTCAGTTACCTTTCAGCTGGCGATGAAACGGGACGCAGAAGATAAGGTCACCAAGCTCTAGGAGCTCACAGCCTGATAGAAGAAGCAAACATGGAAACTAATAAGTACCTCTCCCTGAGATGGGCATTAGAATAGAAAAGCCTTAAGAGGGGATGCCCAGCCTTCTTGGTAAATATTTTCCAATGTTTGCTACTTACCAGGGGATGGTGTTATTTACAATTTGCTCCAACTGCCAAGTCTTATGGTATTACAAGAAGTAGTATTGAAGATAATTAAAGGTAATTCCTATCTGAGCCCTGCCACTGGTTTATGTGACCTTGAGCAAATCAACCTCTTTGTGTCCTCCCTTGTGTGAAAATGGAGATAGTAAATCCTGCCTTATCTACATTAGAGTTGCTGTGAGGATCAAGCCAAGGCATTTGAAAGTGCTTTGTGAATTCCAGTGCAGTGGGCGGTATTAGCTATTATTGTCATATAAATGAGGAGCAGTTTTGCAAAGGGGTTGAAGAGTGAAAGAACTAGAATGTGGGCAGGCAAATGTATTTACATACCAAAGTATCTTATAGGAGTATTCTAACTATGGAACTTGTGCATGTATTGCTCTGTCATCACTGAAACTTTTGCTTGGTTTCCAGCAAACTGCACCCTCATTTTTTTTTCTTATTCCACTGGAATCCTTTCTCAGTCTTTGCCAGCCCTCCTTACCTCTCTTACTTCTTCGCCTTGAAGTGTTCCAGGGCTCAGTCCTTGGCCTTACCAACCTTTCTGTTCTCACATGCTTGGTACTGGCACACATTCTCCTGGATTTAAATAACACCTACACATGGATAGCACCCACATTTACATCTCCTGTGTGGACCATGCCCTGATTCCCTTCACACATAGCTTTGCTATCACCACTTGGATAGGTGCTTCAAATCTGCCATGTCCCAAACTGATCTCCTGATATTTGCCCCAACCCTACTCCTTGTAGTTTTCCCCCTTTTATTTAATGACAACTCCTTCTTTCTAGTAGCCTCACTGACTTCTTTTTTTTCCACATCCTACATCCAGTCTATAAGCAGATTATTTTGTCTGTGTTTCAAAATAGCTAGACTCAAAATGTCTCACCACTTCTGTGACTTCTGAGCCATATTACCATAATATCTTGCTTGGGCAATTGCTGTAACTTCCCATCTTGATTGTATAGCACAGCCAAGAAATGACATTCAAAAGTAAAATACCTTTATTCTTCTGCTTGAAACCCTTATAATAAAGACTTCATTCAGGACCAGAGCTCTGATGGCTGCTGGTCATGCCCAACATGATCTGGCCTCTGTGGTGCCTCTAATATCACCTCTTATTATTTCCTGTCTTGGTCTGTTTGTGCTGCTATAACAGCATATCACAGACTGGGTAATTTATAATAAGTAGAAATTTGTTTGACTCACAGTTCTGGAGGTTAAGAAGTCCAAGATCAAGGACTCACTTCTGGTGATGGTCTTCTTGCTATATCATTCCATGCTGAAGGTGGAGTAAGAGGGAGAATTAATGAAGGAAACACTTCCACTGACATTATGTACATATGTGAGAATACCAATGCCAATCTCAATATCTTGTATGGGGGAGGGGAGGGGGGAGGGAGCCGGGGGAAATCCCACCAAATGCTGTTTGCATGGATGTCACTATCACCCTGAACTTCATTATAATGTGAGACTATAATGCACCAATAAAAGTATATATGTAGCCGGGCGTGGTGGCGCACGCTTGTAATCCCAGTACTTTGGGAGGCGGAGACCGGAGGATCCGGGTTCGCAGCCAGCCTCAGCTCGCACACGCACGTGCGTGTCTCTCCCTGTCTCTCTCTCTCTCTCTCTCCTTAGTGAGGCCTTCTGCAACTTCGTGAGACCCGGTCTCAAAATAAAGTTAAAAAATAGGGCCGGGGACATAGCGCGGAGGTAGAACGCCCCTGCGTTCAGTCCCCGGTACCGCAAAAAAAAAAAGTATATATGTAAAAAAGAGGGGTGAGAAAGAGGGGCCTGAACTTGTCCTTTTATAACGAACTCACTCCTATGATAATAGCATCAAATCCTTACTGCATTGGGGATCATGTTTCCAACATGTGAACTTAAAACAATAGCACCCCCCCCCCCCATTTTTTATTCTGCTTCAGCTAACCATCCTGGTCTCCTTGCTCTTTCTTTCTTTTTTTTTTTTTGTGGTACCGGGGATTGAACCCAGGGGCGTTTTACCTCTGAGCTATACCCTCGGCCCTATTTTTTATACTTTATTTTGAAACCGGGTCTCACGAAGTTGCGGAGGGCCTCACTAAGTAGCTGAGGCTGGCTGCGAACCCAGATCCTCCGGTCTCAGCCTCCCAAGTACTGGGATTACAAGCGTGCACCACCACACCCAGCCTCCTTGCTCTTTCTAGAACCTCCTTTCTCAGGGTCTTTACACTGCCTCTTTGTTCTGTCTGGAACCCTCTTCTGTCAGGTATTTAGTAGGCTTTCTCCCTTAGATACTTCCGGTTTCTACTCAGTTGCTATCTTCTCAGCCAGGCTTTCCCTGTCCACCTGTTCGACATTGCTGCCACTCCTCTTCTCTAGCCCCAGTTCATGCTTTTATTTTCCTCTATAGCACTTGCAGCATCTGTAATAAAGTAGATTATAATCACTTATTTTGTTTATATCACCTCTCCAGTAAATAAGTGCATGTGTGCACACTTGCTCTCGTTCTGTCTCTGTCTCTTTCTATATATATATATAGAGAGAGAGACTGTATATATATATACAGTGCCTGTCACTAAGTAAATGATCAATAAAAACTTGTTAGATGAATGAGTAAATTCAGTTTTGTGTAATTAGGTTGTTTTAAATTCTTAGTATAAAATTTTTACAATAAACAGCAATGTAAAAATTACCTGAATTGCTGAGTAAGATATATTACTTACAGCAGAAATCTTAGGTTGAAGGGTATGAATTGCCCTCTGATCAACACTGAAAACTTATTTATTTTACCAATTTTTTTTTTTTTTTGCGGTACAGGGGATTGAACCCAGAGGCATTCTACCTCCGCGCTACACCCCCGGCCCTATTTTTTATACTTTATTTTGAAACCGGGTCTCACAAAGTTGCGGAGGGCCTCACTAAGTAGAGAGAGAGAAAGAGACAGGGAGAGAGAGAGATAGAGCCGAGACTGGCCGCGAACCCGGATCCTCCGGTCTCCGCCTCCCAAAATACTGGAATTACAAGCGTGTGCCACCACGCCCGGCTTATTTTACCCATTTGATGGTGGAAAATACTATCTCACTGGTGTAATTTAATGTCTTTAATCACTAGTGAGCTTTAATCATTTCTAGACTGCTGTTATAGGCTCTTTTCTCTAGGTCTGTGGTTCACTTTTTGTGGAATTTCTGTTTAGGTATTTTTGTTGTTTTTCCTAGGTATGTGAGCCTTTATTTATGGTAAAGATAGCATGCATACTTTGGAAATATTCCCCTAGATTTTTTCCAGTCTATGTATTTTCTGATAAATAATTAATACTCATAAAAATCTGTTATTTCTTTAGTCCATTGAAGTATATTTCCCTTAACATATCAAATAGGAATAAGTTTTAGTTTTTAAAAAAAAATGAATGTTTGGTACATAGTACCTTATTAAACTCCTACAATACATGAAGTCTTTCATGTATTTGGCTGAGAAAAATACTGAAGCAACTGAAAAGTGACTAAGAATTCTTGGATTTGGAGTGACTTTTTGTTTTAAGAGTGTGTTTTTTGAAACTTCAAGACAAAACTACTTGATTCTCTGTTATTATTCAGTGGCCAGTCATATGTTTATTTGCTTATCTAACATGTAATGAGTTCGTATCATATAGTGTAGCTGGGTTAAATGATGTGATGGAGTAGTGCACAGGACTGTGTAGAAGCACAGAGAAGGGGCCACTAAGATCAGACTGAGGAACCCTGGTTTGAGAGCAAGTGATGTTTCAGCTGGATGTATTGCACATCCAGAGTTTTAAGTGCCCAGGAGACATCAAACAGCACTCCCCTGGAGACCCCTGGCAGCACTGGAGTGCAGCTTGGAGACAACTTGGGAGCCATGAGCGTTGAGGTAACTGAAGCCATTGATACTGATGCGATCACCTAGGCTCAGAGCACATAGCAAGAACAGTGTGTTGCAGAGAGCGCTTAGGGAAATGCCAGCATTTAAGGAGCAAGCAGAGCGAGAAGCATTTGGTGATACTGAGAAGGCATAGCCAGTGGAGAGTGATTAGCACAGAAGCTGGCTAGAGATCGACGGGGAGGACACAGTAAATCTGGAGTATGATATAGACATGGTGATTCTCGATATTCAGCAAGGCATTTGGATTGTTCTCATATCATTATGGATAAAATGCAGAAATTTGTGATTGAAAAGTTATACTACTAGGCAGATTCTTGGCTATTTGAACAAATGTACACTAAGGTTTTTACTTTAAGAAACTGAGGCTAAGCTGGAGGAAGTTCTCCAATGCAGTGTCTTTGGGCATAGTATCGAATCCCTGTTACTGTTTTACTCCTACCATTTTAATCATACTTTGGTTTTGAGAAGGCTAACCAAATTTTTTAAAGTCGAAAGCTGGGAAGAATGCCTAATGAGTTGGAAAGCAGAATTGGGATTCAAAATAATTTTGAAAGGTTAGAATAATGAGCAAACATAATTAGTTTAAATGTAGACTGTTCTTTTGGGTTATGAAAATTACATGTTTAAGCATAGGTTGGGGAAATCTTACTTAAAAGTACTTTGGAAGCCACAGATGTCACACGACCTCTAAAAGCAATGATGGGGGGGTCTTAGGTTTCACTGATATAAGCAGAGTTCATGGAAGGAAGACAATTATAACTTAGTCATGAATTCAACTTAGGTGTGATATTTAAAGAGGGATGTTGACATAGGGTGACAGTGGCTGAGGTATAAATTAGGAAGGTGAATTATTTGGAAAGTATATTGCATGAGGACTAGTCAAAGGAATTGGGGATGTGTAGCTTAGAGAAGATTTAAGGGGCCACGATAATGAGCTTCAAACATTCAGTGCGTCACTTATAAGAAGCATTGGTGAGATGCTCATTTAAAAGACAGGATTTGGATTAGTAGGCAGTAGATAGAAGAACGCAGAATTGAATTCCTCTGGGAAAGTGCTTTGTGTCTGTAGGAGCTGCTTCTTTGTACTCTGAACTCTGCAGGGCTCCTTCTTCCGAGGGACTGCATGTCTAGGTTGCATCTGTGGGAACATTGAGTTCTCATTCACTGCACTGTGCCTGGATTACCACTGTGGATTCAAGGGGCACTTCAATGACTGCTGAAGGTTATGCCAGACCTACTGTAACAGGTCACAAGATAAATCTTTGCCCTTGGTGCTTTAGTTCTAGGACACATTCTTTCTTATTCTGTCATACTTAGCACTCTAAGATTGCTACAGTGTAAGCATAAAACAATGCCCTTTGGTGTTTGTCACCCTAAAATTGAGAGCAGAAAGAATTGGACATTTGAAATGTAAGCATAATGCAGACCTCTATTTGATAATTCTTGAGCATATCAATAATGCATACTAGGAAATAACTTGAACCAAAATAACATTGATGCTTTAACATATCTGAGCCTGTTATGCCAGGGAAGTGTCTCCCTATCTAGAGAGCAAATAAATATTAACATTGTTTGCTCTAATTTTTTTGTTTCATTTTTTACATTGGTCTCTTTTTAAAATTAAAGCAATATAGGAGTATGCTAGAAAAATGAAGTAATAAAAATACCCATAATCCCACCAAATAAGCATACCATTCTTAATAACTTGGCATTTATAGCAGGAATAATAAATACAAAGAACAATAGGCAGGTAAAATTTTAAGTGCATTTTATGTATTAACCCCCTCATCTACCAAACTCTAATGAGCTCAGTCCTAATATTTTCTAGTAGGGTTAAGCTGTTTGTGAGCCCAGGCTGCTACCCCAGCCTAAACTCTTAACCATCAGGCAATATTGCCTCTATCACATGTATCAAATGTCCTTTGCATGTATTGTATTATGAATATCCACATATGTTTACAAAATGGGAATATTATGTACATATGGTTTGGTATTTTTGCATTTAACAGTGTTCTATAATAAACTTATTCCCATATTCTGATTCATTAAGAATTTTATTTAGTGCTCATTATAAATCTCTGACTTTGTCCTCTGGATGACCAGTTTTTATAAATAGTATTTTGAAAAAGCCATAATTCATTCTTCCTCTGTTGATTTGTTTTTGGTATCATCCATTGTATAGGTGGGTATATACACATATATATCTTTATAATCTATTGTTTAATATATAATACATGGTTTATTATACACACAAACATTGATTTATTTTGGGCTATTTTCTATAGTCTTTTTGTACTAAGATTGCATGCAGAGTTTTATAATATGGTTTTATATGTTACTGCTTGCTTTTCTTTCATTCAAAGATTTTTCAGCTTTTCTCATTTAGTCTTCCGGTTCAGCCTGAGAATAATTTTGAAAAGTTTCATAATTTCTCTTGGATTCTGTTAAATCTCATCATTTATCTGGGAAAACATCATCTTTCTGGTATTATCTTCACCTTTAAGGACATAGTCAGCTTCAGCTTTTATTGAGGCATTCTGTATTTCTCAGTCTTTGTATTTCTAGCTACTTTATGTGGTTGCTTCCCCCTACAATTTTACCTTTTAATTGATTTTCCTTGATTTTTGGAAAGCCATTGGTTTTTGGAAATGAGTTGGATATCTAGTTTTTTACAAAGGGGTCCTGTTAATTCTAACATTTTTGTCAGTTAAGTATCTTTGATTTTCTTGACAGCGGGGACCATTTATTGAGTAGTTAAACATGTGGAGCATATTAATTATTTGAATAGTAATCCTCACAGCAATCCATAACTTTACTTTTAGAGACTGAAGCTCAAAGGTAATTAATACCTTGCAAAAGACGACAAAGCTAGTCAGCCACAAAGCTAGGATGGATTTGTCTCCAAAGACCTCACTTTTCACTGAGCCCTGCTACCTCCCCCTCTACCTACACAGAGCTGATCTCTGCTCACAGCTCTGCACTACTGATTCTCAGAGGCTGCGTATTGACTTGTAGGTGCACCAAGCAGTTACTTACAACTCTTTCCCTAGCAATCGATCATTTTCAGACTGTTCCTTATTCTCGGGGTGGCAATCCTTTTCTCATGTGTTTCAGAACTCTTTCATCTTCAGGACGGATGCTAGTTTTCCACATGGAGAGCTCTCTGTGCTACCCATAAGCAAGGTGTGTAGGTGGCTATGTGTTACCCATAAGCAAGGTGTGTAGGTGGCTATGTGTTACCCATAAGCAAGGTGTGTAGGTGGCTGTTGGTCCTCTTCTCTTGAGGATGGCTTGTCTGTGCAGAGTCCTTGGCATAATTTCTTTTGTTTTGCAAACTCCTTTCTTAAGCTATGCTGATGAATGGAGGGGAGCTCCTTCTATCTCTACCACATTCTTGATGGGGAGAATTTGTTTTCAAAAAGCAGCTCTGTGTGATTCTTCCATGGTAAGCAGTACATGGTAGGTACTGGACTTAAGGTATTTTCTACTGCTGTCTTTATCTATACAGTTCTGGGAATAAAGGATGCAGACAAAGAGGTAAGTGGGAGTCAGGGGTGATAGTACTGTGTCACCTGAAACCAGACTTCTCTGTTGTTGAAAAAATAGTATATACCAAAGAAATTTCAGAATAAAAAGTTGATGGTCCACAATTCTATCTTTTTACCACATCTTAATGTTTTGGGTCTCTTTATATCCTTATCTCTTTCTTTTAAGACTTTTTCATAGTTATTATGGCCCAGGCATTGTTCTGAACCCCTTGAATAATTAGTCTACTCATTGTTCTTATGTGAATGATAACACTGCTTTAAAATGTTACTCAGATATTTTATGGGAAGGCTAACCATGGCTTCAATATTAAAAAAAACTACTGAAGATTAATTGAAGTATACAGAACTATGAATATTTGAAGTATATAATTTGGTCAGTTTTGATGTTATTCACTTGTGAAACTGTCATCATAATCAAGATTTTTTTCAATACCACCCAAAGTTTCCTGTTTTCCTTTGTAATCAAATTCTTCCTCTACCCTTTCCCATGGAGCCACTGATCTGCTTTCTGTTGTTACTGATTTGAATGCCTTTTCTAGGATTTTAGATAAATCATGTAGTATGTACTCTTATTTTTTGGGGGGTGCTGTCTTCTTTCACCATAGTGTAGTGATTTTGAAGTTTTTTCACATTGTGGCGTGTATCAAATTTGCTCCTTTTTATTACTGAGTAGTATTCCATTACATGGCTATGCCACAATTTGTCATTCTATATGCTTATCTATTTTTTGACATAATATAGTTCTAATCATAGTACTTGATATTCTTTAGCTCCAATATTATAATGCAATCTATGAATATTGAAAACTAATAAGGGAATATTCAAATAGGTTGTTTACAGAGTTCAGCAGCAGCAGTCTAAATGTAAATGTAAGCACTATGGGAATGTTGACGTTCTGAGATATCCTGGAGGTGATTTTCTGTTTCAACCAGTGTTCCTCAGATAAGTCTTGATTTTTAAAGAGCTAATCATTCAGTCAGTTGGATATGCCTGTTTTGGAGGCTGTTTCCACTTGTCTATCTGTCTGCCAGTAGATCATTTCATTATCAATTAATGAACACAGGCATCAGAGTGCAGGTAAGAATGATGGATCACACCCCACTCATTAGGGGTTAAAATGAGGACTTTGCTTAGTTACATGGTAATGTATACTGCATACTGTACATGGTAATATATACATGAATACTCTATTGATAATAAGAGCAGACTTTGTGTTCAATTGGAAGGACAATTAAATATATGCATTATTCGTTGAAATTATATTACTATAGAAAAATCCATCAAGGTAGCTAGGTTTAGTTGTATTTTTTCTGTTTTGGTGGGAAGTATGGGAATTTAGTTTATTAATATGTTTATTTTATAACAGAATCAGTGTTCTTTTAACTACTCGTGGTTCTGCAAGTTTTGGGGGTCCATATGTTTTTCTTATTTTTTTTTTTTTTGGTTCTAGGAAGACAAAGGGTATTGGTATGCACTGTGCCTGGCTGACATGTCACATCTAGGTTTACCACTTCTTTTTTTAAAAAATTTTTTTTTTTTTTTGCGGTACCGGGGATTGAACGCAGGGGCGTTCTACTTCTGTGCTACACCCCCGGCCCTATTTTTTATACTTTATTTTGAAACTGGGTCTCATGAAGTTGTGGAGGGCCTCACTAAGGAGAGAGACAGAGAGAGACAGAGAGACAGGGAGCTGAGGCTGGCCGCGAACTCGGATCCTCCGGTCTCCTCCTCCCAAAGTACTGGGATTACAAGCGTGCGCTACCACGCCCGGTGGTTTACCACTTCTTAAGAGTCTGACTTCTATATCAGAAGGTGACAACCTTAATGGGACAGGGACAGTGAGTGTGTGTGGCTGACCTGGCGTCATGGTAGTGAGTTCTGCATTCTCTATGATAGACACAGGTAAAGGCAAGGTAGTCCTTCACCTGACCTTCTTTTCAGCTATGACTGCCTTTCTGTCCTTCCCTTCAAAACCAGACTCTTCACCTTTATTTCCTTAGTTCTCTACTCTTTTTTCAACTCCCTGGAATCTGGCTTTTATCCCAATTATTTTCCTAAATCTCTAGCAGTGGTTTCTTTAATCTTCATCATACTCCATCTCTCTGCAGCATTTGACCCTCCGTCCAGGCTGCTCCTCTCTTGCTTTCTAAGACTCTGCGCTTTTGTATTGCTTGCTGTTATGGCCTTACCTCCTTAGCTAGCCACTGTTCTGTTACCTCTTTTCAAATGTTGGTTATCCAAGATTTGTGCTTTTGGTTTTTTTCTATTTGCCCTATACATGTCATCTCTCAGTGACCATATTCATATTTACTCTTATTTTTATTTTTGTAAACAGAAGCAATACATACTTCTTATAAACAATTTGAATAATTTGACAAGCAGGAAAGTCAACAATCACCTTCAGTCCCACCTGTGGAGAAATACTGTTATCATTTTTCATCCAGGTGCTTGTCTTACCTACAGCCTTTTTTTAAATGATTCTTTTTTTTTTGGTACTAGGGATTGAACCCAACGGCATTCTACCTCTGAGCCATACCCCCAGCCCTACTTTATTTTTTATTTGGAAACAGGGCCTCGCTAATTTGCTGAGGGCCTCACTAAGTTGCTGAGGCTGATTTTGAACCTGTGATCCTCCTGTCTCAGCCTCCCAAGTACTGGGATTATAGGCATGTGCAACCATGCCCGGCTCTAAAGGACTCTTAATCCAACCTCCAATGCCTAGTTCTCTATAAAGTTCCAAAAGCAGGTTTATAACTCCTTAAATATGAAAATAGTTATGAAAACCATAATCCTTTTCTTTTAGGAGCTCATGGTCTAATGAAGTAATTGCCAGCCTGGATGGCTACATATCAAATCATAGCTCAATAATTTTTTCTAGATTAGGAATCTCTGAGGACAGGGTCCAAGAACCAGGGTCTAGTGCAAAGCCAGCATTTAGAATCTCTTGTCTAATGGCTATTTTTCAAATTGCCATTTATTTAACACCAACTCTGTGCCAGGCCATGTGGTGTTCATTCATTCTTCCAACAAATATTTATTCAGCTCCTCCTTTGTATTTATCCCTGGTCTAGATACCAGGAATACATCAGAGACCAAACACAGAGAGTTCCTGTTCCTATGGAGTTTATAGAATGGTAGACAGAGATAGACATTATACAAATACGTGGCAGGTGGTGGTGATAAATCTAGGAAGAAAAATAAAAGAGATGAGAGGATGGGGGATGTCTAAGGCGCCAGGAAAGGGCTTTAGATGTTACAGCATTTGAGCAGTGCCTGAATGAAGAGAGGAATCAAGCCAGCTGACAACTGGGGAGAGAGCTGTGGGCACAGGAATAACAAGTGTGTGCATCACATGGCCTGTTCAAGGAAGAGAGACCCACAAGGCTTAAGGGGAATGAGCAAGGGAGACGTGGCAGAGGGTGAGAACACAGGTCGGGTGGGTGGAGTGCAGCAGATCACTTGATGCTTTTTAGGGCATGTTAAAAAAATTTGCATTTTATTCTGAATGTGAAAGCTATGAGGATTTTGAGCACAGAAGTCACATGAGTTATGGGTGAAAAGATCATTCAGTGGCTATGTGGGAAATAGAGTACCAGAGATATGGGTGAGAACAGACAAGTGAGGTTATTAAGGAATCTAGATGAGACACTGTGGTAGCTTAGATTAAGGTTTTAGGAATGAAGTGGTAAGAAGTGATTAAATTCTGTATATATTTTGCATATCAGATATATTTTATGTATTTTGAAGGATGTGGTGTACTCTAGTAAGCTTGCCTTTTCAGTGATGTTAGATAGAGAAAGATGTCAAGGATCAAGCACTGTGGCCTATCAGGAGTGTTAGGAAGAGCGACAGAGAAGGTATCCCAGAGGCCAAATGTAGAGTGTTGGAGGAGGGGGTGATGGAGTGAATCAAACATTGTTGTTAGACCCAGTGAGAAGAGTATTGAGAACTGATGTCTAGATTTAGCCAGGTGGGAAATATTTTCAAAGATCCTGAAAGGAGCAGTTCTGGTTGAGCCATAGAGGCCAAAACCTGAGTGGAGTGGCTTGGGGAGAGATGGGAAGAAAGGAGGCAGACACTGGAAATGGGTGTTTCTTTGCATGGGGTGTTGTTAGTCAGGGGTGAAAAGTGGCCATAGCCGTAGGGGGAGGTACAGAGAGTTACTTGGTGAGAGTAGTGCTGAATAAGATGTTCTTTAATGTTCCTTCCAGTGCAAGATTTTGTTCTAAGAATAGCAACTTAGTTTTATTTTTTTATGATCAGGTATTTAAGAATCTCTTAAAACGAGGAACACCTATAATTTTGAATCAAATCAGAGATTTTTTTTTTAGCATGTTCAGCCACTTTGGTTACATGACTGTTCCCTTTTCCTCTCGTTTGGAGATACCTTTTTGTATTAGTTTTCTAAGGCAGCCATAATAAAATACCACAAAATGGGTGACTTAAAGAACAGAAACTTGTTGGACTGGAGGCTAGACATCCAAATCCAAAGTGCCAGCAAGGTTGGTTGCTTCTGAGGGCTGAAGGAAGGATGTGTCGAGGCCTCTCTACTTGGCGGTAGATGGCCATCTTCTCCCTATGTCTCGTCACATACATCTTCCCTCTGTGCCTGTCACTTTGTCCAAAGTTTCTTTTTATAAGGTTGTCAGTGATATTGGATTCAAGCCCATCTTAATAGCCTCATTTTAACTTGATTAGTTCTATAAAATCCCTGTCTCCAAATAAGATCATATTCTGAGGTACTAGGGGTTAGAACTTCAATATATGACTCTTTTTGGGGGAGGGGGACACACTTTAACTCATGACACCTTTTCTTTCCCAGAGGCCTATTTCTGAAGTTTTATTCTAATAACATTTATTTATTTATTTATTTTTTTGCTGACTGATATTTAGGCACAGTTACTGGTTACTCAATCCAGTCTTGGTGACATTAACTATCATTATAGACAATTAGGAGAAGGAGATAGGTTTCCTGATGTAAAATGAACACTTGCCGAATTGGAAAAGAACTTCCTCTTGGAAAAGAAACAGATGAGTTAGCGAGGTGGTCTCTTACTACTTTCTATAAATAGAAGGTCAGATCTTTCTTAGCTTTTTCATTTACTCTCATGTTTAAAAGAGTAGAACCAGTAAGCTAGTAGATGGGAACGTTCCCCTCTTTGGAAAGAAGAAGAGACAAAGGGCCTTCTCTGGGAAACCCTGTATTAAATAATGTACCATCTTCCTGCTTTTACTGGGATGGCAGCACTGTCTAATTCTAAATAAAGGCCAGCATCTCACCTCTAAGCATATCACCCTCATTATGGAGAGAAATTAGGCTTGTTAAAAGAATTTTTTGTTGTTGCACCAAGAAAAGTATTATAGAAATTGGGTCATATTTGTATAACCAGGTATATGATCCAAGAAAATGTTTCCAGCTGATTTTTGGCTCTCCTGTCCTCTCTGAGGACTTGCTTTTTCTTTTTTTTCCAGCCCTGGGCTTTGGTTAGAATATAGGCCATTAGTATGTATCCTCATAAAACAGTTTGTGACTATAATGGATTTTATTTGGAAACTATAAAACACAGATCGTAACTAATGATTATAGATGTCAGCACATGGGCTCATTAGCTCTAAGTTCTTTAATGCAACAAGGAAAGGAGAATGTAAATTCAACTGTGGAATAGAAAATGTGGTTTTTTTTGCACTTATCACTCCCTTATAGTCTTAAAGGCAGACTGTAACACCTAAAATGAACAAACATATGTGATGAAAATTTGTATTAAGTATAATCCTTACTTGGATATTTTTCCAGTCACTTTCTGGCTTTGAATCCTAACCTTTAGCAACACCCAGAAACAGCCCTTGAATAAAGCTCTTGAGAGAGGCTTGCTCTTTAAACTATGTATACTTGGTTTAGGTAAAAATTTTTAAAAAATTATATTGTTTGAACATTTAAAAAATGACTCAAGAGACCAAATTCTTCTTCTCTAGATTAAAACAGCAGCAAACATTCTCAGTGGTTTCTCCACAGATAAAACCTGGTGGTAGTTCAGATGCTGTGAAAGTGGACAGTTGTTCAGGTTGGATCCTTGCCCTAGATCCTCAGTCTCCCTTACTCAGGACCATGTCCAGTGACATCTGAATCCCATTTTCCTCCACATTCACGAAGTCGCAGTCCTTCCAGCGTCTCCCCTCCCTTCCTCATGTTCAGGGACTCTGCAGAGGCATCTTTTCCTCAGTGCTGTCTCAGTGACCGTGCTGATGGAAATTCAAAGAGCATATGGAAGCAGATATATGCGTAGGTCTTGATTTTATGTTTTGGTAGACTGGCTTATTCAAGCAAATACAACAGGAGAACATGTTTGTTTAGGATTTTCTTTTGTGCCAGCTGCCTTTTTTTCTCTTTCCTAGTTTGGCCTGCCAGAAATTTACACCTTTATTTCTATAATATTTCACAGAAATTTTCAGTTAATAAGTTTTTTTCAGTGAATTAATCACCTCTTTTTAAAAAAAAGCAATATATATGTTTGACATGTTGAGACTTTTGAAGAATTGTCCTCAAATTTGATTTTGTTCAAAATGTGTTTAATTCAGTAGAATTAATTGCAGAGTATTAGAGGTTTAACAGTTCTCAAATGTTTTATACAGACTTGGCATTCATTTACAACAGCTTGAACAGCATAGTCTAATTTTAATGTTTCAGAAGAAAAAAATTTATTTTTGTCACTGTTTTTTGGGAAATCAGTTGATAGAGAGGTAATGTCCAATTGATTATGTGTGCACTGGAGTGAAGCGAGATGAGCGAGAGACCCGGGTCTGTGCCTTTTTTTGCCATTAGTTGCTTGGGTGACCTTGAATAACTTGCTGTTTCTTAGGTTCCATCTTCTGATTTGGGGGGAAAAAAGAAGTTGATTTAGAAAATCTGTAAAGTGCTTTCATGCTTGACATTTTATGACTTTATTTCTTCTACTTTTATATTTTTAGAGAAATGGAATTATGTTTGCTTCTTGTTGAGTACTTTTGATGGAATGAGGATTTTCCCTGCCCACTAGGGTTATACTGGGCAGAGGATGCAGCTTGATAGTTTCTAGAAAATAAGCATTGTCTACAGATAGTCAGCAAGAAGGCTTTTTGGATCTGGCCTTGCTATTTCTTTCTTAACCATTCTCTCTCTTTTTCTCTCCCTTTCTGTCTTTCTCCCACCTGCATTTACACACACACACACACACACACACACACACACGTGCACGCGCACGCACCAACAAAGGACTGATTCTATCATTTCATTTAGTCATCTAAGTCTATTGCATTTAGATATTTAGCAGACATTTAATATTCTTCCAGACAAAGTTTTAGGGCCTTAGAAAGTCTCAGCCTTCTATAATTCTGTCTTGATTTGTTGGGTGACCTAGAAGAAGGAGAATTCATAATGTTAGTAGTAAATTACATCCATGACAGCCTGTGATTTTGTTTTCTTGTTTGCAGAAAAAGACATGAGGCAGACTTGGGTGATATTTGCTTTTATTTGAATCTCCTTATTCAATAACCTGTGGTCTTCAACTGCTGAGGCCTTGTTTTATCCTATGAAAGTAAATATATCCCATGGGGATGTTTAAAAAGAATCATTACCTGAGTAGAGCTATACCATACTCTTATATGTAAAGGCTCAACATTGTAGGGATATGTGTGCACCTCATTTTAATCTAGACATTTAAAATAATCCTCCAAAATCTAAATATAGGTTTTCTGTCTTGTGAGCATATGTCTCTTGGAGGGACCTAAGAATCATATGATTCTTAGGTTCATAAGATAGACTCTGTTCTCAGGCTAGTTGGGAAAATTCTGAAAAAGAATTGTGATAAAGGTAAGCACTCAATCTGTAGAGAGGAGTAATAATAAAGTTTAATAACAAACTATTAAAGACTTTCAATAAACAGTTGGGTAATATTTATCAAGACCTTTAAAATACATATTCCCACCAAGTATTCTGCATCTGTTTCTTTTTCTTTGGGTACTGGGCATTTAATCCAGGGATGCTATACCACTGAGCTATATCCCCAGCCCTTTTTATTTTTTTATTTTGAGACAAGATCTCACTAAGTTGTCTAGGCTGGCCTCAAAATTGCAATCCTCCTTCCTTAGTTTCCATAGTAGTTGGGATTATAGGTGTGTACCACTGTGTCTGCCTTTTCCATTTATTTTTATAATTGTTTTAAGTAAATTAAATGATGATATATGTATAAGGTTGTTCATCTTAGGGTTAATCATAAATAACCCAAATTTTTAATAACTGGCTGGTTAAATACAATTTCCTCTATTATATGCAATATCATGAGACCATTAAATGTGATGACATGGCAGCATGTTTATTTACATGGAATAGGTTTTACAACATGGTAATCAGATTTAAAATGTTTATGAAAAAATTGGTATAGGCATCATATATGTATGTATATCTGTTTTAGAAATTGTTATCTGTGGTTATTTTTGGGTTGCAGGAGTATGGCTAGTCTTTCCCATATTCCATAGACTTATTTCTAATTTTTCTACAAGGATAATGAATTCTTTCAAAGGAAGCAGAGCATAATTGTTGCAACAGTTGAGGGGAGTAGACTTAGCGTGGCTGGGTTTAATATGCTAATTTTATCACTTAACTAGCTGTAATCTGGAGAAAATTATTTTTTCCTTCTCATCTAAAAAATTCACTTACCTCATAGAATTGCTATAAGGAGTTAACATACTTTATATATGTGAACTCTTTAGAATAAATCATAATAAGTACCATATTAATATTAGCTATCATTATTTTTGTAGTAAAAATAGCAAAAGGCAGGGATAGATTAACACACCTAGAATTTACTGGTAGAAGAAATGGTTTCTTAGAGTATCAAATAACTGAAATAATTTAGTAAACTTTAAAGAAGAATGTTATTATGGTTTGGATATAGAATGTCCCTGGGAAAAGCTCACTCATCAGCAATGCAAAAATGTTCAGAGGTGAAATAATTGAATCAGGGCTCTAATCTCATCAGTGGATAAACCCATTGGATGGGTTAATAATTTCAATGGATTTCCTAGGTGGGAATTGTAGGCAGATGGGGCCTGGCCAGAGGAGGTGGGTCACTGGGGGTGTGGCCTTGGGGACTGTATCTGTCCCTGGTCCTTTCCTGTGGCTCTCTCTCTGCTTCCCAGCTATCATGATCTCAACCTTCCTCTGCCACACCCTGCTGCCATGATGTTTCTGCCTTGAACCTGGCCAACCATGGACTGAGCCTCTGAAACCGTGAGCCAAATAAGCCTTTCCTCCTCTAAGTTGTTCTTGTCAGACATTCTGGTCACAGTGATGTAAAAGGTAACTAATACAAATGTGATTATTAGATGTTTAATTTTTTCCTTTACTATTTTCAAATTTTAAATTAAAAATAATTTATCAAGGAGGAATTAATATAATGCAAAATTAACTTTTTTTTTTTTTGCGGTACCGGGGATTCAACGCAGGGGCATTCTACCTCTGCGCTACACCCCCGGCCCCACTCTTCTACGCTTTATTTTGAAACCAGGTCTCATGAAGCTGTGGAGGGCCTCACTAGATAGATAGAGAGATTGAGAGAGAGGGAGGGGAGAGAGAGGAGAGAGAGAGCGTGAGCGCTGAGGCTGGTCGCGAACCCGGATCCTCCGGTCTCTGCCTCCCAAAGTATTGGGATTACAAACATGCACCACCACGCCCGGCCCAAAATTAACCATTTTAAGTGAATGATTCAGTGGCATTTATTATCCTGTCTTCATAATGTTGTATAACCACCAGATTTATCTAATTCCAAAACATTTCCATTATTCCAAAGTAAATCACTGCAATTACTAGTCAGTTTGACTACATTCTCTCCTCCTGCAGCTCCTGGCAACCACTAGTCTTCATTCTATTTTTATGGATTTCTCCATTTTGGAAATATCATATAAATGGAATCCTACAATATGAGACCTTTTGTGTCTGGCTTCTTTGAATATATTTTATAGCTTCATATACTTTGTAGTAGTATCAATAGTTCATTATTTTTATGTCTGAATAATATTTCATTGTATATATAAACTACAATTTGTTTTTCCATTCATCCATTGATGGACAGTTGGTTTCTTTCTACCAATTGGCTATTATGCATAATGCTGCTAAAAATAGATGTTTGCTTTTATTAGTTAGTTTATTCTGATAACAAAGTGGTGTATTTATCATAGAAAATCTAGAAAAATACAGAAATATAAGTAATCCAAATTTACATTTTGATATAGTTCCTTTCAGTATTTTTAAAAAATGCATGTGTGTGTATATATGCAAACACAGCTGTGGACAAAAATATACTTTCCTAAAAGAGAAAAACTGGGATCATATTATACTTTCCGTTTTATGACTCTACCATCTAACATTTTGAAGATTTTCTGATGTCTACAAGTTTCTAGTACATCATGATTTTAATGAACAGAATTTATTTTAGCAATATCTATTGATAAAAGTTTAGTTTTTGACCCCTATTTTAAGTAATGCTGTGATGAATATCCCTTTATATAGAATGCTACTTAATTATTTTCTACGGATAAGGTCTTAGGAATAGAATTGGTTTGTCAATGAGTATATACTTTTAAGGCTTTTGACACTCACTGCTAAATTTCCCTAAAGAAATGTTACACTGATTTACATTCCTGCCAGCAATATTTGAGTGTATTTCTTTTTTTATTTGCTAATATACTTTTATTCATAGTTGTCATTTTGATAAAATGGTATTTACTTTGTATTTTTAAATTTCTATTCATATAAAACATTTTACTAGATGTTAAGGTTTTCTTCCTTTTGTGAATGCCTGTTTCATGACCTTTAGCTAGTTTTGCCTTTTTCTTAATGACTAGAAGAGTACTTTAAAAAATACAATGAAGATATAAATCTTGACAATCTATAACACATATTTTTTTCATAGGTTGTTCTTTGTCTATGATATTTTACCCACAGGGGAGTTATACATCCTAATGTATTATAAAGTATCAATCTTTGCTCTTTTTGATTTCTGCCTTTGCTCACATGTTTTCTGTCCTAGGTAACTAGTATATATTTTTTTTAATTTTTTTTGTTTGCGGTACTGGGGATTGAACCCAGAGGCATTCTACCTCTGAGCTACACCCCCAGCCCTATTTTTTATCCTTTATTTTGAAACCGGGTCTTACGAAGTTGTGGAGGGCCTCACTAAGTAGCTGAGGCTGGCCGCGAACCCGGATCCTCCGGTCTCCGCCTCCCAAGTACTGGGATTACAAGCATGCACCACCATGCCTGGCCTTGTAACTAGTATATATTTTGATAATGAGCAGAAGTTCTAATATCATCATGTTTAAACATGGACTGCTGCTTGTGTCAGTATTTACTTTGCTACACAGAACTTTCTCCAATAATACAGGAAAAGCTGCAATTAACTGAGAACTACTTGAACCATAGCTTAGGATCTTCTCTGTCATACTTCAGAGATAGACACATACCATGAGAAAACAAAGGCCTATCTGGGATTTATTCAGGGACCCATTTCCTCTAGGTGTGCTGGAGTCAGAACACATTCACTTAGCTTCTGTGTTTTGTCTGTGTCCAGAGGCTTACCACTTGCATTGACCTTTGGGGCATTCAGATCCTCATTCATCAAAGAAAGATTGAATTTCATTCATCATACTCTATTTACCCCTACAGGAAATTGAACTGATTCATTTTGGGGTGAAATTGTTTTTACCCTTTGGAAATCATTTAACTTGATTACCTCATTTTTTTTAGGTATTCAATTCTTTTGTCTTTATTATACATAGGTAATATATTCCTACATACCAGTGAAACAAATTATATGAACTGATGTTAACCTAGGTAACTGACTAGCATTTTTTTCTTGCAATAAATGTCAGGATTGGAAGTGACTTTTCTGGTGGTATAAAATGAAAAATATGTTTACTTCAGGCTGATGATGTTAATGACAAATCATTTAGTCATTATCTGCTCTTTTTTCTTTTGTACTTCTGAAGGATCTTTTTTCCTTTGTGCAAAAGTAATACATGTCTGTTATAGAAGAACTCAGGAAATATAAGCAAGCCAAACATACTAAGATAATTACTGTTGATACCTTTATATATATCCATTCACATGCCCTTTCATATATATGCAGTCATCCATATATTCTATAAAAATAGAATTGTATTATACCCATCATATCATGAACATCTTTCCATGTCAGGGGTAGATGCACACAATTTGAAATAAGTGTGCAACATTCCATTGTGTGAATTTATCAAAATATGTTGCAGCAATCTCCATTGTTGATCATTTATAATGTTTTCTACTTATTACTACAGTTCATAGTAAATATTGTAGTGAAATATTTGCTATATTTAGATATAAACCATTAAATATTTCTTTGGATAAATTCCTCAAAATGTAATGCATCCAATTCCTGAATCATTTAGATGTTTTGAGGGAGAAACGTGATCATCAGGATGGAGAAGCTCTAGACTGGGTATCATTTCAAGTATGATACATGAAATCAAATAGAAATTTTTCTCTTCATTGTATAGACATTGTTTACCTTCCGGTTTCTCTCTCAGTGGCAATTCTTTCGAATTTATTTTCTCAACTGTGGAAAAGAAATGCGAGAGGGTTGAGTGGGATACAGATTCTAAAAGATTTGCTATTGTTATTCTCTTCGGGAAGTTGATTTATTTTTTTAGCTTACTTTTTGAGAACCAATTTTTGGAATGGATGATTCCATTTTTCTGGCCACATCTGTCCTGTCTCCTTTGATGCTTAGAGAAGTTTTTGTTTGTTTGTTTACTATTGGTGTTGTTAAGAGCCCATCTTGTGTAATTGCTGGACAAGATTGTAGGGCTATCATTGTCTCAGGATAGTCATATAACCTGGTGTGACAAATACATCAACAGAGTCAATTCTTAAAAAAATTATAAAAAGCAATTGGAACACTACCTGTAAGTTATTTGGGTATTGCACCTTTTTTCTCTGATTTTTAGCCATCTTGGGGCCCTTCTTTGCAAGTCTTGTGACATTCTTACCTAGTACTTTATAATTTTTTTCAGGGATGAATAATCTTATTCTGAAAACAAAGATAGTTTGAAGACACAGACATGGTAGTGCACATCTGTAATCCCAGTACTTGGGAGTCAGACAGGAGGATCTCAAGTCTGAGGCCAGTGAGACCCTGTTTCAAAATAAAAAGGGCTAGGGGTGTAGCTTATTAGTAGAGTGCCCCTGGGTTCAACCCCCAGTACCTCTACCAAAAACAAACAAACAAACAAACAAACAAACAAACACATAGTTTGAGGCTAAAATATCCCTGTACACATAGATACTAACACAGAGAATAGTTTCATTTTCACAAATGTCTTTAAGAAATGATAACGATCTCTCTAGCTCTTGAAGGAGAAGAAAGAATTTTCTACATGTTTGCTTTCATGTGTTTAGATTTGTCTCAAGTCTCAGTTTCACAGCAAATCACTAAGCACAGAAAAGAACACAACACTAGTTTCAGAAAGATGTGAGTGTATGAAGGTAATTATGGGAGAGACATTCATTACCTGGAAAAGAAATTGCTTCTGTTATTATCAGAACTTTAGTGAAGAAACTGGCCAGTGAAGCCTGCTGAATGACCAATAACCCACTCTAAGAAGATCTGTTGTATGAAGAACTCAATCTGAATGTGAAATATAGGGATATTTGTTATCATCAGAAAAAGTTTTTATTTTTGAAGGCTTTGAATCAATGAGCCTTTCAATGAAGAGCTTTTATCATTTCTTTTAGTGAGAAATTTAAAATGTACATTCATTGAAGAAATTTTAGGCAAAGAGTAGGAAGAGCTGGGATTAAAATTGGTGTCAGTAAACTTCTAAAGCAGATAATCTGTGTATAACACGGAGATGACCTTTAGACAGAGCATTGCAGTTCAAAACAAACTTAGCAATTTTATTTGTGGTCTCATATTTTTTCTTTTTTTTTGCAGTACTGGGGATTGAACCCAGGGGCATTCTACCTCCGAGCTATACCCCCAGCCCTATTTTTTATTCTTTATTTTGAAACAGGGTCTCACTAAGTTGCAGAGGGCCTCACTAAGTAGCTGAGGCTGGCCGCGAACCCGGATCCTCCGGTCTCAGCTTCCCAAGTACTGGGATTACAAGCGTGAGCCACCATACCCGGCTTGTGGTCTCATATTTTGATAGAGAATACTGAGAAGTTGTTTTGATAAAAGATTAAGGTAAAAGGAACTTTTGGCAATAGTACAAAAATATTTACAAAAATATAAAAGCAGATCTTATAATATGCTAAATGTTTAGTTTCTGCTAATAGAAATCTCATTCTATGAACATGCCAAATGTACTTAGTATGGTGATTACTTAAAACAGTTTCTTTTTTCTGTAGCACACTTGTTTTTTTCCTACAAGCTTTGTTTATATATAATCAATAAAGTTATAATTGATATACAATAAGCTGCACATATTTAATGTATACAGTTTGATTAGTTTGGACAGATGCATGCACCTGTGACACCATCATCATAATCAAGTTAATAAACACATCATCACCTCTAAAAGTTTTCTCTTGTTAACAGGTGCTTTCTGAAATGAACAGAAGAATGTTTAGTTTATATGCAGTGTTGTGTTAGTGTTTTCACATTTAAATATGTTGTATTAGAAGATTTTCAAGAGCTAAGTACAGTAGATTAGAGAAAAACCTTATTAATTTCTTGTATTACATGGTTGGTTTGTATACATCAAAATTTAAAGTTTAAAACATGTGCCCCCATTTGTTTCACTTCATCCAACAAAATGGCTTTTAGTTATTTATTTAACCTTCACATAACTTGTGAATCACGTTATTGTGATTGTTTTATGAATGGAGTAGATATGCTGTTGACATCAGTGTGCTTGAAATTCTGGAAATAAACCTTTATTTGTCCATGACCTTCAGCTTGTTACAGCTACACCTTAACCAAATTCAGATTAGCACAAAATTATCTGGAAATGTCACTTATTTAATCACGGAGACTTTTACTACTTATAGTTAATTCTTCTTACCCACTGTAGTTATGATCTGTCAGACTATGAAGACTGAATTAGCCAATGCTGAACAATTGCTCCAAGGGGAAATATAAGAGCCTTTGGTCATATCTTTGTCCACAGACTGAAGCATAGTCTTGTTTCATGTGTGTTTCTGTGTAAAGGCATCTTGTTTAGTAAATATTGTTAATTCATTACCATTGAACCCATGGCCAACAGCACCATAATTTATACATGAACAAGCTTATTTAATACATGTACTTTCTCCATAGGGCACATCACAGCTTTCTAGAAACACCAGACAGTACTGGGGTAAGCATTTTAAATGGCAAAATCACCAACATAAAGAAGAAAAATTTTAAAAAAGGCACAAAATATACTGAAAACAGGACACATTTACAGTATGAAAGTTGAAACAAGAAAACAGTATCACATTGTTATCACCTCATTTACCACACTGGAAACGTGTGTTTCAGGTGACAAATTTGTTTTGCCACTCTCCATGAATGTCCATGAATGACAGGAAAAGTGCCATATATACTGGTTTCAGAGTTACAAATTAATTTTAGTGAGTAGAATTTGCAAATAATGGAATTCACAAATAATGAGAATTAACTGCTTGGTGGAATTTTTTTCAGGCAAAATAGGATTGACATCATTTAAACTTTATTTTAGCCGGGTGTGGTGGCGCACACTTGTAATCCCAGTACTTTGGGAGGTGGAGACCGGAGGATCCGGGTTCGCGGCCAGCCTCAGCTCTCTTGCTCTCTCACTCCCTCTCTCTCTTTCCTTAGTGAGGCCCTCCACAACTTTGTGAGACCCAGTTTCAAAATAAAGTATAAAAAATAGGGCCGGGGGCGTAGCGCGGAGGTAGAACGCCCCTGCGTTCAATCCCCGGTACCGCAAAAAAAATAAAAATAAAAATAAAAATAAACATAAAAATAAACTTTATTTTGATGAATGATGTAGGCTAATCATTGTGGAGATGGTTATGAAGATAACCCAACATTTATTGAGAGTCTGTCATCGCTGATCCCAGTGTGTCTTCAACACCTGCCCTTCCCTCCTATCCCAGTTGGTCTTTCTCAATGTGGCAGCTTTTAGACATCTAACACTCTCCTTCCCCTTCTTGCTTTCCAAATCTGCTGCATCCTATTGCCTAGGAAAACCCTAGGGATTTTAGAAAAAGTGGAAGACCTGTTCATTATATGATTAAGAATAGTTTTTAGTTCAAATAATGCTATGTGCATATATGAAGGTATCACAATCAATCTCATGAACATGTATGGGGCAGGGAGTGGGGTGGGATCTGGAGGGAAACCAAGCACTGTGTTCATGTATGTTTATATCACTGTGAACCTCACTATGATGTGTAATTACAATGCACCAAGAAAAGTATAAAAAAGAACAGGTTTTAGATGTGAGTTAAACTCAATAAACCTTAGTAGGAGGGTGAGAGGGGAACTTTGGTACCTTATCTTTATGATAGTTTTTCCCCTTCTGACTTGGAGGCTTTTGTTTTGTTAACATGTTGTTTCCCATGATGAATGAGAGGATTTTGAGTGCTGGAGCTTTTGCTAGGTCAGCGGGGATGATCACTCAAGCTCCAGTTACTATCTCCAGCTTCATTCTCTTCCACTGGAATTGAAGATAAACTGTGATCTAAAGCAGACTCTTGCTGGCCGTTTTGGCAGATATTTCTGCTTCTGGGTTGCCTTATCTTCATTTTATAAGCTTGGAAGCTGAGGTTGGGAAACAAGCGAAATATCTTAGAGTAATAGCAGAGCCGCTGAGGACATTTGCCAAATACTTCTCCGTGCTCTGTTCATTGACATTGTTGCCACATCTGCATGATTTTGTGCTTTACTTTCCTCCTCTTCAGGCCAGCTTGAAGATTTTTATAGTCAATTTTCTAGATAATGATTTTCTAGTCATTATGGTTCTCAGATTTTAGTCCCGTGCCTATGTGCAGGTCATTTTAAGTCTGTGAGAACTTCCGCCCCTTCCTACAATAGTCCCATATTTAAAGGTACCTCTGCCAAAGGACCCAGCAAGGATATGACTTTTGTTATACTTTGTTCATTCAAGTTGGGATATCTTTTTATGCCATCTCCACACAGGTTTAACTTCTATTGGTTTTTTTTTGCCGTCCATGTTCAGAGTGATATATGTGTTCTAAACGCAAATATCACTAGTTCAAGATAGAGAGGCATAATTGAATAACTGATTGAATACTGGTTGCATGTAGAAAGGGTAGATCTAGACTAATACTTAAACCACTAGCCATGTGTGGCTCTTAGCCACTTGAAATGTGGCTGGTTCGAATGAGGTATGCTGCACGTGTAAAATACACACTGGTTTTAGATAATTTCGTATAATAAAAGAATGTAGTTTCTTCATGGTGGCGCCAACATTTGTTGTTGTTTGACTTCTTAATGATTGCCATTCTAATTGGGGTTAGATGAAATCATAGAGTAGTTTTGATTTGTATCTTCCTGATTGCTAATGATGTTGAACATTTTTTCATGTATCTATTGGCCATTTGTATCTCTTCTTTCATGAAGTGTCTATTCATTTCAGTTGCCCACTTCTTGATCGGATTATTTGTTTTCTTAGTGTAAAGTCTTTTAAGTTCTTTGTATATTCTAGATATTAGAAAAATGGGAATGGATCCACCATATGATCTAGCTATACCTCTACTGGGTATCATACCAAAGGGATTTAAACCAGAAAACTACAGTAATATATGCATACCCATGTTCATAGCAGTACAATTCACAATGGCCAAATTATGGAACCAACCTAGGTGTCTATCAATAGATGAGTGGATTACAAAATTGTGGGAAATACACACAATGGAATTCTACTCAGCAATAAAGAACAAAATAACATAATTTGCAAGAAAGTGGAAGGATCTGGAAAACATTATGTTAAGCGAGATCAGCCAATCACAAAAAAAGAAGGGTCATATGTTTTCATTAATATGTGCAACCTAGGGAGTAGTGGGGCCACACAAGGGACTCCAGTTGATAATGAAGAACCCTCAGTGGGGCAAGGGAAGCAGTACAATGGAAGGGGAAGGGCAAGAAAGAAGTGAATCAGTGGAATTACTATCATGAACAATATGTACATGTGAGAATAAACCAACATCATTCTTGGTATTACATACGGGTTGGGGGAGGCCGGGGGGACACTAAGAACTGTGTGCATGTATGTAAACATCAAATTGATATTCACTGTGATGTAAGACTCCAATGCACCAATAAAAGCGCGCGTGCGCACGCACACACACACACACACACACACACACACACACAAATGTAGTTTCTTGATATTTTTATGTTAGTATGTGTTCAAATGACAGGAGGTTAAAATATATTATTAAATTAATCATATCTGTTTCTTTTTACACTTTTAATGGGGTTACTAGAAAAATTAAAAATACATATGTGATTTGTATTTGTAGCTTATATTTATGTTGGACAGTATATAATATGTAGCTGGTATAGATGCTATGCTGAATATTTAAAATGTATAGAACCTGTCTCTTGTTTCCTTTTCTCATCTTTCTTCCCATCTATAAATATACCTATAATGCTATCCTGCTGGGTAAAAGGTAACGAAATATGAAAATCTTATTCAATGATTCTCCCTAGTGGCCACCTACCATACTTCTCATTATAGGTAGATGTAATGTGCCTTTGTGAAAACTCCCAAAATATCAAATTAGTAAAAGCTGCATAATATTACCCATATTTTTCATATGACTAGGTTAAACCAATTGGCAAATTTGAGAATTCACTGAAACTGGAAAAAAATGTACTGAGCATTTGAACTAAAAGGAATTTAAAATAAATATCTATACTGAGCACAGTGGTACATGCCTCTAATCCCAGCTACTTGGGAGGCTGAGGCAGGAGGATTGCAGGTTCAAGGCCAGGTAGGCAACTTAGTGAGAACCTGTCTCAAAATAAAAAGGCCTGTGGGTGTAGCTCAGTGGTAGATCACCCCTGGGTTCAATCCCCAGTACTATACACACACACACACACACACACACACACACACACGCATGCACGCACGTGCACCTGTGTGTGATGCATGCCTGTAGTGTATGAGGTACTACTGTAGAGTAGGATGGTGTGATACATGCCTGTAGTCCCACTACTCACAGACTGAGGCAGGAGGATCGAAAGTTTGAGGCCAGCC
>PVJS01004808.1:0-67163 GCA_004027185.1 Glis glis
CAAAAAAAAAAAAAAAAGAAATGATCAGCAAGGGTTGGCTGTCACCTTCTTTTAGATTATGGAAAAAAACCACAAACCTCCTAATCATTGACAGAAACACCAAAGCTGGCGTGCGTACCTCAAGCACCGCGCGGAATGCATGCCTTTCCTCGGGAGCTGTTGCCACAGGCCCCTGGCCATGGAGGAATTGCCACGTGTTGCCCTATCTGATGACTATCGTCCACCAAACCTGGCCCACAAGGCAGTGTGCCCAGCACACTCGCGCAAAGTGGGGGTTGGGCCGTGCTGCCCACCTGGACCATGTGGCCCAAAGTCACAGTCCCAGGTTTCCCTCTCTGGGCGCAGATGCCAAGGGGAGTTCTTGGGGTAGAGCCCCAAGGACAGAGGGAGTCAGTCCCCAGGGCTCCAGAGGAAGGGTCTGCCCACTGCCTTCCCCACCAGAGCTTTGCTTGCCCTCACTAAAGGCACCACAACTCCTCTATGTCCCCCAGATCTTTCAACAACTGATTGAGCTCCTGACCCAGCATCTTTGGAGAAACCAACTAGGTCCGCAGCAGGTTTCTGAGTCAACCTGCTGGTGACCTCCACGAAGGCTGCTGTGGGGAGGAACGGGGCTACCTATCCACTCCAAGCTGCGGAGCGGGCAGCCCGCAGCGATGCCCTGGGCCCATCCACAGCCCCCCGAGCCCCCCAGCTGTCAACACATGGCCAAGACACTACAAGGAAACAGAGTGTGCCACAGAGGCAGCCTCTGGGGGGCGCCATTCATCCCAAGGCACTTTGCAAGCACATGCCTAAAGGAATCCATCTGAAATGCAATGCTTTCCGGGATAAATGCACGAGATTAATCTAAGTTCTCCAATACTGAACACTTTTCAATGCCTATTGATCCAATTTACATATCTCCAATTCATAAGTTTTATTAGTAGTCTTGGAAGTGTTATTGGAGACTAAGAATAAATGAATCTTTGTTGTGTAGTTGACAGATGATCACTAACCTGAATTCTGTTATGCCAAAGCTGGGCGCTGGTCTTATGTGGGAGCCATTGGCAGGGATGTAGTCAGTGTCGTCCTTGCTCCGGGGCAGTGCCACCGGTGGATGCTCTTGTCCTGCTGTCTTTAGCCTGCTTGCCTTCTTCCTGCCCAAAAATGGACTCATGGGCGAAGAAGACAAAAGAAAGCAAAAGGGGCCGTGGAAGTGTAAGATCGAAGCACTCTGCAGCTCACAACGGCTGCATAAGGCTCTGGAGTGACCTTAGGAATCAAATCCCACTTTCTAGAACCCAAGAGAGAGGTGTTACCGCCAGGAGAGGCCTGAATCTGCCCTCCAGTGCAGGTCATTAACAGGCTCAGCTGTTGCCATGGTTACAAGTCGCTGTGAGCCTCTGAGGTCGGGTGGCGCGCACCAGTGGGTGTAGGCGCCAGGTCTGGGTCTCCAGATAAAACACAGGATGCCAGTTGACTTTGAATTTTGGATAAACAACACGTTTTTGTTGTAAGTGTAGTATGATAGCGTCAGTATTCCACACTTTGGACACACTTATACTAAGAAATGATTCACTGTTGATCTGAAATTCAAATTGAACTGGGCGCCCTGTGTTTTATTTTCACTTGCTAAATCTGGCAACCCGGTAGTAGGTGACTGATAACTGTTCGGAGCCACCTCCAAGGTGCTAGTGACAGACAGACAGCCTGGCCAGGCTTCCCTGGACAGTCAGGTTGGGGGTCCCCACCGGCCAGGTGACAGCAGGGCCACATTTAAGTGGCCCCTCCCAGAAAATGGGTCCATTTAATCCATTCCACAAGCAAGATGTCACGGTGTAGACATTTCATCTCAGACAAAGCATTTCAGTGGGCTAAAAGTAAACAGCCATATCTTTAAACTTGCATTTGATTTCTTTTTTATATACTTTTATGGGTGCATTGTAGTCTCACATCATAGTGTAGTTCAGAGTGCAGTGACATACATGCACACAGCCCTTGGTGAGCTCCCCCCGCTCCCTCCCCTCTCCCCCCTTCCCCATCCATGATATTGAGATTGCCATTGGTAATTTCACGTATGTACGTAACGTCAGTGGAAGTGTTTCCTTCATTAATTCTCCCTCCACCCCCACCCCAACCTCTTCTAAACCACCTCCCTCTCTCCACTGGGGCTTCTCCATCATCTAAAGTCCCTCTTGTATCCCAATGTCTCCCTAGCTTCTGCATATGAGAGAAAACATATGACTCTTCACTTTCTGTGACTGGCTGATCTCAACATAATGTTCTCCAGGTCCATCCATTTCCCTGCAAATGCCGTAATTTTGTTCCTTTTTATGGCTGAGTAGAAATCCATTGTGTGTGTCCCATAATTTTGTAATCCACTCATCAACAACAGCCACATTTAACATGAGGATGGAGGGTGACAGATGGGGTCTAGATGCTTTATATCCAATATGTGATTGTTTCTTTGTTTGAGGTTGCAGATGTCAAATGTTTAATGGGAGAACTTAAAAAGGGAGACAGTTCTCACTGTGAGTTGGGGTAGGACTACCATAATTTTATTTGAAATGCAGAATGTGCCAGGTTTAGCTGGAGGAATGTCAAGGATCCACCAGGATACCTCTTGTTAGCACAGACTGTCAACACAGAGGGTGGCCTTAAAGGGTGGGGTTGGGGGAGCCCAAAGAGCGAGACTCGAGCAGTGCTCCAATTTACAGGGGGCAGCAGCCAGGGTTGGGGGGTCCTAAGGATACACAGTGCCTATGAGGAGTGTGTGTGTGTGTGTGTGTGTGTGTGTGTGTGTGTGTGTGCGCGCGCACATGCACATACGCTGTTCTTGTATTCTGGAGAATGCAGGGTTCACTATGACCATGCAACAGGGCCTCAGGCGCTGGGAGAGCAATGGGCAAGGTCTCAGCCCCCAGCCAGCTATGGGGAGTGGGGATTGATAACTCAGAGGAAGGGCTGGGCCTGCTGCTCATGGCCTGTTGCTCAGGAGGGACCCACCTGGGGGTGGGTGGGACCCATCTGGTAGGATGGGGTCTCCGTGAGCGTGGATGGAGCCTGCCTGGCTCCTGGGACAGTGAAGGCAGCGTGACTTGGCTTGGGAGGCCCAGGGGCATCTCTGGGTGGACATCATGATGCCCGGGCTGTGAGCACGTGGCACTGGAGTTTAGTGCCTCCCTTTACCAGCTGTTGGCCAGTGAGCCAGACGCCTCCCTCAGCACCGGGCCTGGCAACCGCTCTGCCCCCCTCTGGCACCACGCCGTGTTCCTTTGGATAAATCTGCCTCCCTTGCGAGGTTGCTTTCTCACCAGCCCAGAGAGCTGCAGATGGATGTGCTCAGGGAAGTCACAGCCTGTCACCTCCAGGCACACAGTTGGAGTGGACCGGGGCCAGTTCCTGGGCCTGGAACATCTCCACACGGGACCGTGCACCATGGCCCAGGCCGTCACGAAGGCGCCAGAGACTCGGGCACACCTCACACCATTGCGGCTGCACCTTCCTCAGGCTGAAAGTGAAAACAAGCAGGAAGAAAAGCAGGCTGGCCTCTGCTCTCCCTGGGGAGGGGCAAGGAGCCTGCGGCAAGCCCGGTGGCAAAGGTCACTCTGTGCCCCTTGAACTGAAACACCAGGAGCCTCGGGGACTTCCTCATTCCTGGTCTTTGACAGCAGTTCTTGAATGGCTCTGGCTCCTGGACTCAGAAGGCCCCGATAACGGCTGTCATTACAGCCCTGCCTGTCAGGTGGCCCTGGTGGCCCAACCCGCCCCATCCCCAGCTGAGCTGCCAAAGGCAGAGGAGAGCTGCCACCCACACCAGCCAGGTACACAAGTTGCGTATGCACGTGAGCACACACGGCCCGGCGCAGGATCACACACCTGTGCAAATGTGTCTATCCTCAGGTGCACACTCATGACCCAAACACCCCCACCACCCATAGCTCTCCCCAAACACACACACACACACACACACACACACACACACACACCTCCCCGGGTGCAAACCTACACAGACACAGAGACTCAGGACAATAGCCCTTGCACACCCACTCATTCCTGTCCACCCACACACCCCTTTCACTCACACACAGCCCGGTGTGCGATCTCCCTGCCCACTTCAAGCATCTGCGCGCCCTGTTCTTCCTCCTCTGGATAAAACCAGGACACCAGCTTCCTCCCGCCCAGGTAGCCTCGAAAGGCGTCCCTCCCCTCTCCCTTGGCCCCGGGGCAGTGCCCTACAACCGCATTTTATTCTATTGATCTTGTATTGGTGCGTTGTAATTGTACATCCCAGTGAGATCCACAGCTACACACTCGTGTATGTACATGACATTATTTGTTCTGTTTGTGGTGACCCGAAGAGCACTTGAGACCTGAGTCCTTCAAGGGTCAAGCCATCATCTGCTAGCAGCTCTTCCCGGGTGTGTTTAACATGAAGTAGCTGCCTGGGCTCCCCAGAGTCAAAGAAAGTTCTTTTTACTTCCTTGACAAAGAAGATCTTCCAAGGTGCAAGAAACACAGGCACACTCAAGTTATTTTGAGTGATGACCGTTTACTATAAAGGAAGAAAGGAAGGACGGACAGATGGACTGAGGGGCAGGTCACGAGCAGTACCCCGCGGTTAGGACTGGGGATGTATACTAAGGCCAGCTTGACCATGGTGACGGCGAGTGTTTGTTGAGTAGTCCTTGACCATCAGCCTGGATGCTCACGCGGCCTCCGGCACAGGTCACCATCCCCATTCCCATGGGGGGAAGGAAGCTTAGAGAGTTTGTGACTTGCCCAAGTCCCGTGGCTAGCAACTACAGGCCTGGGATGTAAACCCAAGCCGTCAGGAGCCCATCCTTGTAGCCCAGGCGAACCACTCTGCCAAGGGAACCCCCCATCTTATCACTCCCCCAAAGCTGGCATCTATGACTTCTACCCTGGTGGGTCTGCCCTTCTCATGACACAATTTCCCTGCACCTCTCTCTGCTTCCCGCTCTTTCCTCTGGCCCCCTCCTGTGTGTCCCTGATTGTACTCCCTGCGGGAGAAGAGATCTCTCCAGAAAAGTCCAAGGAGTTCCAAGACAGAGCAGGGAACTCCACTCAGGACCAGCGGGGTCCTTGACATATGGGACAGAAAAGAATTTTAGCATCTGTTAGGAAAGGCACAGAGATTTATTTAGGAAAGCAAGGGAGAACGTGGACCATCTCCAGAATGAGAGACACGCAGTTGGGGGTTCCAGATTCTTCTTTGAAGGGAAACTTGGTGAAAGGTGGTTATGGGAAGGTGTGTGAGGAGGACTTCTGTCCAGTGATCACAAGATGGTTTATGGTGGCCTGGTCATCTTTTGGATCCTTGATGTGGTCTCCATTGTCTGATCAGTAGCTAATGCTGGAAAGCCCCCTATTCACAGCTGCCTCGGGATACCCTCTCTCTCTTGCTTCAACTACTCATTGGGGTGGTTAATTAACAGTGCGCAAGGTCATGGTCACAGGTGAGTGAGTTTGGGGTTAATTAGGAGGTATAGGCCAGGGAGAGAGACTGGTGTAGGGAGAGACAGGCCTGGAAAAGTATAGGGAACTTCAGAATTAAAATTTTTATTTCCTTCTCCTTCCTACCTGTTTCTTCTACCTCACGAGGACCATCAGGTCAGCCGGAACCCAGCCAGTGTGGGATCACTGTCAGGCAAGGAAGCCAAGCATTCACCCAGCCGAGCCCCGTGTCCGGGCTCCTGTCTCACCAGCTAGCAGCTGCCTCCGCCGGGACCTCGGCTGTGGTCAGAGCAGTTGGACACAGTCAATATCACGTGTGGCTTCCAATGTCATTCTTGGAAATCTTTCCTAAATATATGTGTCATTTTCCTGATTCCGTGAGCTTCATCTAGTAAGTACAACTGCACTTTTTTTTTTTCATTGGTCAGGATTTTATAATTCCCAGGACGCCATTCTGAATTCCAGCTGGATCAGGCTGCAAAAGTAGGAGGTAAGCTATTGTATACTGACAACCAGGAAATTCCCTAAACAGCTTTTAGAAACACATTCCTGATTGGTTGCTTGCCCTCACTTCCATGCGGAGGCAACAGAAAGGAAGAAAAGTCCCTGGCAGTGGGTTCCAGCAACTCGGACGCCATGGTGTACGCTGCAGATGCAGGCAGGCCCAGGGCACATGTGGTTTCCTTCTTGGACCCTCCAGTGCAGGCTGCTCAGACCCATTTGCACGGAGTGGCCTCCAGGGGCTCCTGAGACATGCGGGGACCCAGGCCAGCTCCTCCATCATCTCCCCTTCCAGACAGACTCCTCAGGTCATCCAGCCCTACGACCCACAAAGACAGGCTGCTTGCTAATCTACTCTTGGAATGGTCAGAAAAAAACCCATTTTAGTCTGATCCTTTGTACAAATAGATTAGAGGCCATAGTCCTTGACGTCTGGGCGTTGTTCAGCTTCTATTAGAAAACATTCCCATGTAGGGCCGGCAGGAGATACGTGTAGGAAGAAGCAAAGGTCTAAAACCCCTGGTCAGGACTGACTATTCAGACCAAAGCTAAAGGTCTACATGCCAATCAAGACTCCCCATGGATCTGAAACACCCCAGGCCAGCAGCTCCGGGGAGCCAGAGGTTTTGCAGGATAATCAATTCTGACTGAGCTCCCACAGGCTGACCCCGGCTGGCTCACCTTTTACTTTCTGTAAACTTGGAGGTATTTGGGAGCAAGGCTGCAGGGCAGGGAATTCAAACCTCCCTTCTAGTAGGCCCCAGGGTGTGTTGCGAGACACACAGGAAAAGGGAGGGGACATGAGGGGGGGTGTTATCTGTGGGTTTTAGGCAGCTTAGGTCCTGGCAGCTCCTGTTTTCCTAAATCATGAGTCAATAAGGAGATGGACCACCACGTGCTGCTGGGTGACAGTTACATGACAATGGACCAAACTCACAGCTACTCCAGGCAGGCCTAGACTTTTACAGGGAGAGAATGTGGGTGGCCTTGTTTTGCAGAGAAAAAAAATTCCTTGTTTTGTTTGTATTCCCCCCCCCCTACTCTGCAGAAGAAATAAGATCCTCTTTACTGAGGTCGCAGGGAAGTTTCCATGCCTGGCTCTTCCAAAGGGATTAACCGATCTTCCCAATACTGACATGTTGGTCTGCTTCGGGTGACCCTTAGCCTGTATTGTTGACCAGAGCAGTTGAAAGGTATCCCGTGGACAGAAAGGGGACAGGTCAGGCGATTCTGAGGAAGGCAAAAGGACACGCCATCAAGACCCAGCTTAGATGGGAGTTGTAGACAAGACCTGACCCAGCAGTAGTGATTACTGTGTAGGACAGTTCCAGCGGTCTCCCAAAGTCCTGTGTCCTCACGCAGGTGACCTGAGACTCTACAGCTCCGAGGAGGCCATTGCACAATACGAACAGATCCCCGGCCCTAACAGCCCGGCGTGCCCACGCAGACCTGCAGAACATGTGGGGGAAGAGGGATCTGGACCTAGGGCCGGGGTGTCTACTCTGCCCTTTCCAGAGGATACAGAGGTGAGCAGAGCCTCTAGTCTCCCTCCCCATCCCCATGATCAAGACCCTTCCAGAAATCCCTGCTCCGGAACTTCAGCAGGGCTTGTTCCTCGTGGTCTCTGCCATCCTCTGAAGCCACCAGGTCTTCCAGGCGGAGACACCCAGCAGGACAGCTCTGCGACCAGGGAGGCAGGGTGGACCTCAGGGACACGCTTGGGGCAGCGGGGTGTGGAGGGTCTGCCCGGAGAGGAGTGAGCGGCAGGGTTCTCTGGGCCTGGTCACACTTGCCAAATCCCGTCCAGGCCTCCTGCATTCAGCTCCCGGGCTGCTGTCACCGAGGGCCATGACTGAATGGCCGCAACCACGGAAACACTGTCTCCCAGCTCAGGAGGCAAAATGTGGAAGGGCAAGGGGTGGGCAGGATTGGTTTCTTCTGAGGCCTCTCGCCCTGTGACATGTAGATGGGAGACGGCCACCTTCTCCCCGTGTTTTGATATCTCCTTCCCTCTGCACAGGGGCCTGCACCCCACTTGTCCTGTTTAATTTGCCAGATTCACCTCGTAACACTTATTTGCTAAATAAAGTCACTTCTCTGTGCAGTTGGCCCTGGTCTCGCTGTCTCGCTGGTTGCTGTGGGTGATGAAGTCACTGCTAGGCACTTCATCTCTAATCTCTCTCTCTCTCTCTCTCTCTCTCTCTCTCCTTTTTTCTTTTTGGTACTGGGGATTGAACCCAGGGGCATTCTACCTCTGAGCTACACCTCCAGCCCTCTTTAATTTTTTATTTTGAAATAGGATCTCACTAAGTTACTGAGGGCCTCGCTAAGTTGCTGAGGCTGGCCTCAAACCTACGATCCTTCTGTCTCGGCCTCCCAAGTTCTGGGATTACAGGCATGCACCACTGCGCCCGGCTGTATTGTACCTCTCAAGAGCTCACAGAAACCATATTTTGCAGGTGAGAAGCCGGAGGTTGAGGAGGTGTGATGAACAGATTGTGCTGTGGCGTCCTCAGAACGCAGACGGAGTCATTTGGAAGCCCGGGTTCTTTGCAGGCAGGGACCTTTGACCAAGTCACTTTCTCAGCAGGGTTATTAAGGAACTGCCCCCTGTCGGGCCCTGTTGAAGGTGCTGATGTAGACGCTCAGGAAGCTTCAGTTTACAAAACAAGACACCAAGCCCTGGCCTTACAGAGCCTCTATTCTGCAGGAGAAGATAAAGAATACAAGTAATAAATAAGGAAATTATGAGAAAGTGAAAATGCTATGGAAAGGAGAAATTGGGGTGCACGGTTGGGTGACCAGGAATGCTGGGGAGGTGGCACGTTGAGAAACTCAACAGGGTAGTAGATAAGTCCTCCTCATGGAGAACTTCAAGCACTGGATTAAGAGTCCAGCAACCTTCATTCCTGCATCAACTCTGCCAGTTTCCAGTTCAGCGTACTTGAAAAATACCTCCCTGGGACTCAGTTTCCCCATCTATCAAGTGTAGGTGGTGGCCAAAATCTTTGCTTCTCTCGGCTCTCTGGAGAAGCCCAGGCAGCATGAGGCCATGGATTTTGTCACCTCCTTATTTTTCCCTTGTGACTGACCCTATTTCCTGGCATCCTCCTCTCCCCAACCGATCCTTTAACTTGGTCTGAGCCATTCTTATGGGAAGGGTGGATGAGTTGAACCGGGGTCAGAAAAGTTCTGAAATAAGCCTGAGTCACCGAGACTCACTGCCCGCCGCCCCAGGATGGGGCCTCTACCCATCACGGCCTCTCACGGAGATGTGGGGATGGAGCCTTGATGAGTGTAGATGGTCCCAGCTGGAAGGTCCCTTAGAGACTCCCATCTCACAGATGGGAGAACTGAGGGCTAGGACTTGTCCAGGGCCTCACAGAGGTCATTGAGAACTGCTTTTTTTGTGTGTGTGTGTGTGGTACTGGGGATGGAACCCAGGGACATTCTACCTCTGAGCTACACCCCCAGCCCTATTTTTTATTCTTTATTTTGAAACAGGGTCTCACTAAGTTGCAGAGGGCCTCACTAAGTAGCTGAGGCTGGCTGCGAACCCGGATCCTCCGGGTCTCAGCCTCCCAAGTACTGGGATTACAAGCGTGCACTACCACGCCCGGCTCTTATTCTTTATTTATTTATTTATTTATTTTTATTTATTTATTTATTTTTTTGCAGTACCGGGGATTGAACGCAGAGGCGTTCTACCTCCGCGCTACGCCCCCAGCCCTATTTTTTATACTTTATTTTGAAACTGGGCCTCACGAAGTTGCAGAGGGCCTCACTAAGGAGAGAGAGAGAGAGAGAGAGAGAGAGAGAGACAGGGAGAGAGAGCGAGAGAGCTGAGGCTGGCCGCGAACCCGAATCCTCCAGTCTCCGCCTCCCAAAGTACTGGAATTACAAGTTATTCTTTATTTTGAAACAGGGTCTCCCTAAGTTGCGAAGGGCCTCACTAAGTAGCTGAGGCTGGCTGCGAACCCGGATCCTCCGGTCTCAGCTTCCCAAGTACTGGGATTACAAGCGTGCACCACCACGCCCGGCTCCATTGAGAACTTCTGATTGAAAACAGAAGTTTTCAATTAGAGGCCTGTAATCCCAGTACTTGGGAGGCTGAGACAAGAGGATCGCAGGTTTGAGGCCAGCCTCAGCAATTTAGCGAGACACTATTTCAAAATAAAAATAAATAAGTAAATAAATAAATAAAAAGGGTTGGGGTGTCGCTCAGAGGTAGAATGCCCCTGGGCTCAATTCCCAATACCAAAACAAAACAAAACAAAACAAAGCAAACAAGCTCTACGGAGATCTACTTAACATACATTAAACTGCACATGAAACATACGATTTGATGAGTCCCAGCCATTCATGCACTCCCATTAAACCATCTTCATTACCAAGCTACTTAGATTTTCATCATCTCCAAGATTTCCCCCAGCCTCTGCACCCCAGGAGCCGCTTTGCAGCCCTGGGAATCAGTCTCTGCACATATGGGAAGGTAGAGCCGACGGGACCGGTTGAGGGGTTGGGTGTGGGTGGTGAGAGAAAGAGGAGGGTCCAGATGACTCTGGGTTTTGGCCTGAGCGGCTGGAAGGCTGGGGTTGTCATCGTCGGGTGGAGCGAGTCTAGGGAGAGCGTCCAGGGCTCCGAGTCGGGATGAGCATGAGCTGTCAAGCGAATGCCTCTGTGGGAAGGGAGCTGGTGGCGGCTGGCCCTGAGAACTAAGAGTTCCAGAAAGAGCCTGAGCTAGAGACACAGATGCGGAACTGAAGGTCAGGGCCCGGCCGGGTTTCCAGAACCAGGGGAGGTAAAGGGTGAGCCCGGGCTGTCCACGCTTAGGGACCGTCTTTCTAGAAAGCACACCCCGGCTCGCAACGCTTCAAGGGCAGGGCTGGGTCACTCCACCTGTGAGTTCCCGGGGTTCGCACTGTGCCTGGCCCCTGGTAAGAGCTTGGTATGTTTTTGTTAAACAATGGGGCTGGGAAGGGCCAAGGAAAACTCTCTCCCTCTGCAGAGTTAGCAGGAACCCATTTCTTCCTTCTTCCCAGAACCGACCACACCAGAAGCCATGAGTCACGCCAGCCTTTGCCATGGGCAATTCCCACTCCCAGGGCCCAGGAGGGTCCCTGCCCCCGGCCTTCACCTCTGACCTGTCATTCCGCAGAGAAGGAAAAAGCAAACCGACGTTGGAGTCAGTAACACCCTTCGCGAACATTCCCTCAGCTGACCTTTCAATAAACCCGTCAGTCAGGTCTCATCCCCACTTTACAGACGAGAAGAAGGGGCTCCAGGGAGAAGCGGGTAGCAGACTGCAACTCCGCCGCCACCCTCTGCAAGGAGGGATGACACCTGAAGGGGAGGGCGCTTGGTGACCTGCGATGGCCTCTGCCTTTGCCCGTCCCCTGCTGGGCACTGCCTCTTCTCTGCAAGCCCGCTGGAAGGCATTTGGCCCGTTTGCGCTAGCCATCCCTCCGATCCCCCTCTGGCCTGCCCTCTGCGTGATGCCACGGGCCCCTTTCCCCATCTAAACTGCTTTCTCCAGCCCTTGCCTGTCCCTTCCCACCCAGGTGTGTGTGGGGCTCATGACAGTACCTTATGGAGACCCAACCCCAGTAGAACATTCCACCATCTGCCTGCCCTATAAGCAGCCTTGGGCCCGTCCCACCATGTCTGACTAACACACAAGCTGTGACCAGTGCCAGTCCTCCTGCCGCTGGAGACAGACTCAACAGGTCACCTGCCTTCCAGGAATCCACCATAGCAGAGGAGTGCTGCAGGGACATGGGACAGACAGGCATCCTGGGGAAGGGGGGAGAGCTGGGTGGGACAGGAGTAGGCATTGGCGAGACGAAGACACAGGAAAAAGCATTTCCAGGCAGAGGAGAGAGTGGGACACAGAAGGCCCATGTGTCCTGACGGGAGACCAGGAAGGAAAACTCTACATGTCCACGAGGATGTCTACAAGGGATGCAGGACCAGAATCTGTGAGTCTTGGACTCCAACATAGAAACAGGCCCTTCCCCAGCTGCCCAGGAACCAGGCGCGGGCGGAGGTCTGGGGTCCTGCAGCAGCCTGTGCATGGGGAGGAGGGCTGCAGGCCCAGTTCTCACTCAGCAGGGGCCAAGCAGCTCCAACCACCCTGCCCACGGCCGGCTCCCAGGGCAGCCTGGGGACAGGATGAGGCCAGGCCTCTGCTGTGAACATTGGACGGAAAGGCTGAGCCCTGGAATGTGCTGACCTCTGCCTCCTGCAAGGCTCAGGAGCCCAGGCCCATTCTTTCCAGCACCAAAGACCCGCTGCAGCCGAGCCGAGGGCGGGCAAGGCCAAGAGCAGGGCAGGGCCACCCGAGAGGACTGCTTCCCTTCCATGGTTCCCAGAAGGGCTTTGGCTCTCCCGGGAGCCTTCTCCACCCTCCCGGCATCCTTCCCTAATGAGGAGAGGAAGACCCCTGAGGCCAGGGTCAGCCATGAGCACCGCGCGGGAAGGGCTGGCTCGCAGCTTCCCGGGCAGGGCTCTGCCGGAGCCCTTGGCCACCCTACCGCACCTTTCAGGAAACTTCACAGTTGGTTTTGGAAACCGATCCAGTCTGTTGTGTAGGAGCGGGGCACATGTCGCCTGGGGCGGGAAGGGCGGGGGCTGTGAGGAGGGCCCCTTCCATGTCACCAGTACCACCTCGCCCTCTCCAAGCGCCACAGCCTCATCTGTAAGATGGAAACCAGAGCTGCTCTGCCAAGGTCGGAGGAGGCGTTAGGGATGGCAGGAGGGGTACGGTGCTTTCAAACCGTGAGATGAGACTGTCATCAGTCCCCCGCAGTCCTGGGGAAAGATGTCAGGTCAGTGGGTGAGGGGCGCCTCCAACGCACAGCAGGGAACTTGGTAAGCTGGGGTCTCCCTGCCTGGGGCAAGAGGACCCTGGGTGGGAGAATCAGGCAGGCACTCATGGGCACATTCTCCACCCAGTGCCCTTCGTTCTGAAATACAGCACCCGGGATTTCCTTCCCTGATGGACACGAACTCTGAGCCCTGCACACCAAGAGCCGGGCTTGCACTCGGCCGGGCTCTTAGCTGGAGTGCTCTGAGACTCTCCGTCCCAAGCAGAAGAAGACACGTGCACGTTCTGGGAGTTTGGACCTGCCTGGAGTGGGCTGCACACAGATTTGAATCAGAGCTCGATATGTGGCAGCTAGAAATAGGCTGGGACTCTAGATCTACTCTCAGGGGGACCCCTTCCCCGGCAGCTCCCGCCGCCCTCTGAGCTCTGTTTTGGGTCAGTCTGAGGAGTCTTCCCTCTGGACAGGGAGTTCCGGGGGTGCAGACCACGCTTCATTCCTCTTAGGACCCGTGACACAGGCCGCAGTGCAGGGAGGGCCTCTGCACATTCGTTGGAAAAATGAACAGAACAAACTCTCGGTGTACTTTTTTTTGGTACTAGGAATTGAACCCAGGGGTGTTCTACCTCCAAGGTATACCCCCAGCCCTTTTTATTGTGTATTTTGAAACAGGGTCTCACTAAGTTGCTGAGTCTGGCCTTGAACCTGTGATCCTCCTGTCTCAGCCTCCCAAGTACTGGAATTATAGGCGTAACTCAAGACTCCTCCACCTTGTCTCCAGCACCTCGCCCAGTGCCTGACACATAGCGAGTGCTCAGCAGACATCTTCCAGCCGACCATTTGCTCCTGTGTAGACCCTGCCCCGCAGCCAGTGTAGACGACTGGGCATCTCCCAAACATTCATCTTGTTTTCCCATTTCCCAGGCCTCGGTCTTTCTGCCTGCGTTGTCTTCCCAAGCCCCTCTTCACCAGGCAGGGACGTTCTGAGTGCCATTCGTAGATCTCCTTTGCTGGGGTGACTTCTCTAACCAGCCTGACCACAGCCCCAAATCAGTCCCAGACAAAGTCCCTCCAAAGAACATTCCCTAGTCTCACCCAAGACCACCTGAACTTCAGCACTCAGTCTCCCATCGTAATCCATGGCCTTTCCCTGGCCCCTGCCCTCATCCCAGCACGCAACACCACAATATTAGCAGATAAGCCGGGCGTGGTGGCGCACGCTTGTAATCCCAGTATTTGGGAGGTTGAGACAGGAGGATCCAGGTTCGCGGCCAGCCTCAGCTACTTAGTGAGGCCCTCCACAACTTAGTGAGACCCTGTTTCAAAATAAAGAATAAAAAATAGGGCTGGGGGTGTAACTGGGAGGTAGGATGCCCCTGGGTTCAATCCCCAGTACCGCAAAAATATATATATATATATATATATATATTAGCAGATAACAGTAGTGTACAAAACCCTGTGTATATGCACATGCCCTCTCTCCATCATGCCAGGGCCTGCACAATCCTAAACACACGCATGTGCACGTACACACACCCATACACACGCACACACACACACAATGCTTCTCAGGAGACCCCATCTTGGATGTCAAGTTGAGAGACCCTGCACAAGTCACCCTCCCCACCAGAAAGCAAGTGTTGGATTTAGAAAGTGCAGAGCTGGTGGTTGGGAAGCCTGGGCAGTCACCTCACTGAGCCTCAGTGTCCCCATCTGTACAGGAAGGACATGGAGCGGATTATCTCTAAGGTCTCTCTGCACAAAATTCTGACGCGTGGAAACTGACAGATTAGGCGACAAGAATGGATTCCCCAAAGTGACTCTGGTAAAGGAGAAGGAGAGAAAGGTGTTCGGTGTCCCCCATGGATGGCAGGCGGTGGCATCTCTGTACTCCAAGCTCGTGGACTAGTTAGTCCTGAGCCAGGCTCCTGCTGAGCGCCACCCCAGAAGCTGAGGAGATGCAAACAGACAGTTGTTGGCTTCCCCGGTGGGGCCTTTTCCGTGTTTCACTCTATTATAAGTCCCCTTGGGTGTGGTGGGAGGTGACGTGTGGTCAGCCGTCCCACCTCATTTTCGGAGCAAGTCCTGAAATCCTCTCCCAAATTCAGAGAAGGGAGAACAAATTGATTCCCGCGACGACTACTCTTCCAAGAACATTAAAGCCAGCTGTTGTTGCTGCAGCCCGTGGACCCCTCCTCCTTCCCCGGCTGCTGCTCCTCTGGGGGGGCTGCCACCGCCTGCCCCCGCCCATCCCCGAAGCTGAGAAACATGCTCTCCCCTGGTCCCTTGTCCCACCGCCACCCTCTCGGTTCCAACCAGCAGCACTTCCGGCTGGGATTCTCCACCTTGGATTTGCTCCCGGGAATTTCTGGAAGCATCGGATGGCGCACACATACTGTTTTCATTATGATTATTCTGGGTTTAACCTCCTGGCCCTGTGTCACCAAGATTACCAGCTCTTTCTTAGTACTGAGAGGACTTTCTTGAATTCCTCGTACTCACCCCCTGACTCAGTCTTCATTTCCATGCGTCAATCCTTGACCCTCTCTGCAGAGGCTCCCAGGCCTTTGCAGGGCCTCTCTGCCTCCTTGAAACTACATCTGATGAAGCCCAGGGGTCTCCGGGGCAGTAGATAGGCCCCCGACATCCTGCCCCCCACCCCAACCTGTGACATGAACAAGTCCTCTCTCTGCGTGAAGCCAACATTGCTGGCTCCAAGCTGCCTCCCAAAGGGCTTCAAGGGAGCTGCCAACATTTGCTTTGAATGTTTTCAACATGAAGATTTTCCTATCCTCCAAAATTATAATAAAAACAACACAACCACTGAAATGTGTGACCTACAAATTTTAGTATATTAAAAACTACCAACACATGAAGTTGGGCGGTTCTTCTTTGCTTTTTGTGCAGATCTTAGAAGAAACCTTCTTCTATTGAATTAAAGGTGGTCCTGGGAGTGTCGGGAGAGCTGATTAAAAACAGTAAAATAAATTTGGGTGTGGTGGTGCACGCCTGTAATCCCAGCTACTCAGGAGGCTGAGGCAGGAGGATTGCAAATGCGAGTCCAGCCTGGGAAACTGGTGAGATCTTGTCTCAAAATAAAAAATGGAGTTCATTGGTAGAGCACCCCTGGGTTCAATCCCCAGTACCAATAAATAAATAAATAAATAAATAAATAAATAAATGCTTGCGGATTGCCAGCACTTCTCCCTGTGAATTTCTTGATATTGGATGGCAGTGGTTCTGATCTGGGGTGATTTTGCTCTCCAAGGGACATTTGATGATTTGTAGAGACATTTTTGGTTTTTACAACCGAGAGGGATATTGCTACTGGTATCGAGTGGATAAAGATCAAGGATACTGGTAAACATCTTTCGAAGCACAGGGCAGCTCCCCAAGACGTAGAATTATCTGGCCCCGAATGTTCATAGTGCCAAGGTTGAGAAACCCGGAAACATGGGGAAGCACTGGCTACTTAGGTTGGCATGAGACTGATTTTCATAACCCTGGATTCCAAGTGGAAGTTATGTCGATCAAAACGGCCTTATTGCTCATGCCAATAGGCTAAATGTGCAAATGCTACAAATAGGAAGACTCAAATAAAGTTATTCGAATAAAACACTGTTGACCTGAAATTCCAGGTAATACCTCTTTTAAAATAAAATTCTGTAGTTAAGAAAGTCTGTGGCTGGCTGGGCTGATTGCTGCAAGGTATCCCTCAGCTAGAGACATGACCCCTCAGGGTGAGCCTTCCACGCAGAGAGGGGAAGGGGGTTTATCATGCCACTAGAGGTGGGCTCCTTGGGGACAGTGGTTTGGGTCTACTTTGTGCCAGGTGCCCATTCAATATTCTTTGAATGAGGGGGAAATCCAAGATGGCCGGGTGAGGTAGGCTGCTGATCGCAACTCCTCTGCAGTTTGGAATCAAAGTGGCAAGAGAAGAGCTGCTAGGAGAGGTGGGTGGTGGAGGGAAGACACTGACTTACAAGACCGGAAGGTCAGAACCCGGGAGGGACTCGGAAATTCTGGTTACTGGAACAGGAAAGGGGAACAAATGTGTTAACCTGGAGCCAACACCTGCATTCTCAGGGGAGGTCTGGGGGAGGGACAAAGAGGGAGAGGGAAAGCCAGCAAGCTTTCTTTGGAAACAGGGGTAAAAGGGAAAGTTGGACTGGGTTAAGCTGGGACAAGAGCTGCAAAGCCACCTGGTGAATAAGAAGTGCCCTGCTTTTCTCAATCTGCCGACAGAGAACTGTGGTCTCCAGCCATTTTGCAGAGACCATGGCTAAGCTTACAGCTAGGGAAGCAAGCAAATTTCTACAGCTCCATCTCACCTGGAGGTACAAATTAATAACATCGTAGGAAACACCTTTGAAGTGAACTGGCTGAGTAACCTGTGTAGTGGAATTGCTAAGAGCCGAAGGCTACCGATCCTCCCGTCCCCACTCCACCACCAGGTCTGCAACAGGAGTGGGGTGGAGCGGGGCAGAGGGCACGACTCTTCCAGGGAGGGTGGTGCCTAGGGAGCAGCATGTGCCCCCACCACATGTCACCACATCCCCTGTGCCCCACAGATGCTCCATGCCCTGGCCACAGCTCCACCCTCCGGCCAGCCACCAGCCATTGTCCTGCATCTTGGCCACCTACACGTGCATCCACCTCTGGCTGCCAACCTGCGCCCAAGCTGCGCACTGCCCCGTGTCTCTGCCAAAGCATCCATACTACAAGGGCAAGCCCACACCTGTGTTTATAACTACAAGAGCATGCTAAAGAAGTGTCTCCACTTTATCTCAACAAGGAGGAACCTGAATCTTCTTGATTGTTGTTGCATTTGCTGTTTTATTGTATCATCCCTCATGGTTTTTTCATGTATTCTTTCAATTAATTGTATTTTTTCCTCAACACCACTTTTCTTCTTTCTCCATCTCCATTCTCCCTTTCTCTCCCTTCCTTCTTCCTTTCCTTCTTCTTCTTCCATCTCCTTTTCCTTCACCATTCTTTTTCCCCTTCTTCCAATATAATTTAGTATTAAGTTCGCTATCATCAACTCTTAGCTTTCCAGTCTATTCTATATTATTCGTCATTCACTTTTCTCATTGTCTAGTAGAATTGTAGAGATTACTAGCAATAAATTTTTAAATATATGTTGATATATGGTTTGCTCTTAAGTTCTCACTGTTACTGGCAGTTATTGTTTCCTCTCAAACTGATGTTGGTGGTTGAACTTAGCACTTTGATTACACTGATAGGATGTGGTGATGCCAAGATATACCACCCAGCCCAGGATTTATTGTAAAGAGATAGGAAGAAAAAAAACCCTGCTCACTAAAAGACCTTCACATAAAAGAGAAAAACAACAGATGCACAAATATAGGATCTCAGGAAATGTGAGGAAGCAAGCCAACAAGGTGCCCCCAAAAGTTCATACCTCTCCCCAACAACTGAATCCACAGACGTTGAAGTGAATAAAATTCCAGACAAAGAATTTAAAAAGTTGGTTGTTAAAATGACTGATAAATTAAAAGAAGACCTAAAGAATGAATTAGGAGTGAAAGTACAGGATATGAAAGAGCATTTCGATAAAAAGATAAAGATTCTGAAAAAGAATGAATCAGAAGTCTTGGAAATGAAAGGCACAATATGTCAAATAAAAAGTTCAATTCAAAGTCTCTCTGATAGATTAGATCAAATAGAAGGCATAATTTTAGAGCTTGAAGACCAGGGGGACACTCTGGAACATTTAGACAGTATTTTTTAAAAGAAAATATGATCAGAATATCCAAGAACCAGATAACATTAAGACACCTAACATAAATCTCATAAGTATTAAGGAATGAGCAGAGATACAGGCTATCTCTGACACCCTATGCAGCCAAATTTCCAAATGCAGGAAATTTTTCTGCGTTGATAACCAATGCAGTCAAGTAATAGCAGAAAAATTTTCAGACTTTGGGAACATGATGGACATCCAGATACTAGAGGCATTTAGAACCCCAAATAGATAAGATCTGAAAAGAATCTCTCTATGACACATTATAATTAAAATGTGAAAAATCCATATTTTTCTTAAAAGTTTCAAGGGAGAACCACCAGGTCACCTACAGAGAAAAATCAATCAGAATAATAGCAGATTTATCAGCAGAAACTCTAAAGTCCAGGAGGACTTTAGAACAAGGTATTTCAAACCCTGAAAGAAAATAACTTCCAACCAAGATTGCTATATCCAGCAAAGTTATCCTTCAGAATCAAAGAAGAAATAAAAACCTTCCAAGATAAGTATAATCTAAAGGAATTAATGACAACTAAGCAAGCATTGCAGAAGACACTTAAAAGAACTTTAAAAGAAGATAAAAACAACCAAGAGAGCTTGGGAAAGAATAAATCTCATTAGAAGAGTGGATAAACAAATGAGAATTAGCATCAAATCACATATTATAGAAAAAACAAAATGGCAGGAAGTAATAAACACATCCCTATAATAACGCTGACTGCAAATGGTCTCACTTCTCCAATTAAAAGGCATAGATCCTCAGAATGGATTAAAGAACAAGACTATATGTTGCCTGCAAGAAACCCATCTCATAGGCAAAGATTTCCATTGGCTAAAAGTGAAAGGATGGAAAAATGATACTCACTCAGATGGAACCTGAAAGCAACCATGGTTAGTTACTTTCATATCCAAAAAAGCAGACTTCAAGCCAAGATAGTCAGAAGAGAAAAGAAGGTCACAATGTACTAGCAAAGGGAATGATACAACAAGAAGATATAATGATAGCAAATATTTATACCCCAAATATTGTTGCACCTAATTATAGTGTAAAACAAACACTGCTCACCATAAAAGGCTCAGATAGATCCCACGACAATAATCCTGGATGATTTCAATATACCACTCTCACCAATAGACAGGTCATCCAGATAAAAAAAAAAAAAAACAGCAACAATACTGCAGATTTAAAACATACTATAGATCAAATGAACTTAACAAACATCGATAAAATATGTCACCCAAGCTGGGTGTGGTGGCACAAACCTGTAATTCCAGTACTTGGGAGGCTAAGACAGGAGGATCATAGATTTGAAGCCAGCCTCTGCAACTTAGCAAGGCCCTTCACAACTTAGTGAGACCCTGTTTCAAATACAAAAAATAAAATAGGGCTAGTGGTATAGCTCAGAGGTAGAATGCCCCTGGTTTCAAACCACACACACATAAAAAAAATTTCGTCCAATAGCTGGATACTCTTTCTATTCTCTCCAAAATAGATCTCTATTTTCTCCAAAATAGATCATATTTTAGGCTACAAACCAAGTCTTAGCAAATACAAAAAAGGTATAATTCCTTGCATCTTATCAGATCATAATGGAATGAAATGAAAAGTCAATAGTAAGAAAAACTATGGAAACCATGTAAGCACATGGAGTTTGAACAATACAGTGTGTGTGTGTGTGTGTGTGTGTGTGTGTGTGTGTATTTGTGTTAGTTACTGGAGATTGTACGCCGGGACATTCTACCTCTGAGCTACACCCCCAGTCCTATTTTATTTTGTACCCAGGGACATTCTTCCTCTGAGCTACACCCTCAGTCCTATTTTATTTTTTATTTTGAAAACAGAGTCTTGGTAAGTTGCTGAGGGCCTTACTAAGTTGCTGAGGCTGGCTGCAAACCTGTGATCCTCCAGTCTCAGCATCCCAATCACTGGGATTATAGGTGTGTGCCACCACACCCGACTTGAACAACACACTTTTGAATAAAGACTGGGTCACTGAAGAAATAAGGGGAGAAATTAAAAATTCTTAGAATCAAATAAGAATAAAAAATACAACATACCAGAATCTCTGAGATACAGTGAAGGAAGTTCTAAGAGGAAAGTTTGAGTACCTATATAAAATCAGAAAGATCCCAAATAAGTAACCTAATGATGCATCTCAAGGTCTTAGAAAAACAAGAATAAACCAATCCAAAAACCAATAGAAGAAAAGAAATAATAAATATCAGAGCCACAATTAGTGAAATAGAGAATAAAAAAATATACAATGGATAAATGAAACAAAGAGTTGGTTCTTGAAAGATAAACAAGATTAATAAACCCTTAACCAAATTAATCAAGAGAGAGTGAGAGAAAGAGAGAGAGAGAGAGAGAGAGAGAGAGGACTCAAATTACTGAAATTAAAGACAAGAAGGAAATATCACAAAAGAAATCACTGAAATCCTGAGGATCATTAAGGACTATTTTGAAAACGCCTATTCCAATAAATTGTAATATCTAGAAGAAATGGATAAATTTCTAGGCACTTCTGACTTAACAAAATTGAACCAAGAGAATATAGAAAACCTAAACAAACAATGAGTTTGAAGCAGTAATAAAAAGCCTTCCAGGAAAGAAAAGCACAGGACCAGGTGGATTCACATCTGAATTCTACCAGACCTCTAAAGAATAACTTCAGAACTATAGTAATAAAAACAGCATGGCGCTGGCATTAAAAACTAACACATAGACCAATGGAATAGAATACACAGACACAAACCCACACAGATATGTCATCTGATCCTTGATAAAAGATACCAAAAACAGGTGTCAGAGAAAAGACAGCCTTTTTAATAAGTGGTATTGGGAAAACTGGATATTCATATATAGAAGAATAAAACTAGATCCCTAAGTCTCACCCTGCACAAAATACAACTTGAAATGGATCAAGGACCTGGGAATTAGATGAGAAACTTTGCAACTTCCAGAAAAAAACATAGGAGCAACTCTCCAACACATAGGTACAACCAATGATTCCTCAGTAGCTCAGGAAATAATACCAAGTATCAATAAATGGGATGGAGTCCAATTAAAAGCTTCTGCACAGCAAAGGAAACAATTAATAGTGTGAAGAGAGAGCCTACAGAATGGGAGAAAATCTTTGCCAGCTACTCTTCCAACAAAGAGTTAATATGTAGACTATACAGAGACCTCAAAAAACTTAACACTGAAAAAAAACACACAAATAACCCAATCAATAAATGGGCAAGTAAAAGAAATTGACATTTCTCAAAAGAAGAAATAAAAATGGCCAACAAATATATGAAAAAGCATTCAGCCTCTTTAGCAATCAGAGAAATGCAAATGAGAGCTACATTGAGATTTCATTTCACTCCAGTTAGAATGGTGTTATAGTGAGATATACAATGTCCCCTAAAGAGCTAATTTATTAATATTCATGGTTGATATGGTTGAGTCATGAGGGCTGTAATCCCAACAGTGGATAAATTCATTGTAATGGGTTTACCTGGGTGATACCTGGTAGGTCGGTAGAGTGGCTGGAGGAGGTGGGTCCCTGGGGGTGCTGCCTTGGGGATTATATGAATGCTTCCTCCTCCTCCTGCTCTCTCTCTTGCTTCTGTCCACCATGATGTGAGCACAGTCCATGTGCTCTCCCTTTGTCTGCCTCCCGCCGCCATGCCCTGAGATCTGTGGTCCCCAGCTTCACATGGAGTGAGCCCAAAACTGTAAGAAAATAAATAATTCTTTCCTCTGAATTACATGGTCAGATCTTTAGATTACAGCTGCAAGAATGCTGTCTGGAACAAATGGCAAACATCAAGAATATAAATAATAAATGCCAGTGAGGATGTGGGGGGAAAAGGAACTCTTGTACTCTGTCAGTGGGAATGTAAATTAGAACAATCACCATGGAAATCAGTATGGAGGTTCCTCCAAAGACTAGGAATGGAACCACCAAGTGAGCCAGCTACACCACTCTTTAGTATTTATCCAAAAGAATTAAAGTCAGACAGGTATGGTGGCACATGCCTCTAATTCCAGAACTTGGGAGGCCGAGACAGGAGGATCGCATGTTTGCAGCCAGCCTCAGCAACCTTGTGAGGTCCTCCACAACTTAGTAAGACCCTGTTTCCAAATAAAAAATAAAATAGGGCTGGGGGTGTAGCTCGGAGCTAGAATTCCTCTGGAATTCAATCCCCAGTACCACACACACACACACACACACACACACACACGCACAATTAAAATCAGAATGCTATAGTGATACATGTATACTCATATTTATAGCAGAACAATTCACAATAGCCAAACTATGGAACCAGCCAAACTAGGTGTCCGTCAACAGATGAATGGATAAAGAAAAATGTGGTATATATACACAATAGAGTTTTATTCAGCCACCAAAAAGAACAAAATTATGCCATTTGCATGACAATGGATGGGACTGGAGAACATCATGTTAAGTGAAACAAGCCAGACTCAGAAAATCAAGGGTCACATGTTTTATCTCATGAGGAAGCTAGAGAGAAAAAAGGGGGAAAAATCTCATGAAAATAGAAGGAAGACCAATAGAGTAGAGCAAGGGGAACCGGGGGAGGGAGAAGAGAAAGAGAGGAGGTAATGGGAAATGAAATTGATAAAATTATGTTATGTGCACATACAGATATGTTACGATGAAACCCATTATTATGTCTCATTAGTACGCACCAATAAAAAGTTTTAAAAAAATTCTTTGAATGAAGGTGGCGTTTATTACCAATGTCTCCCAGGACTTGGATTTTCCACCTGACCCCTTCAAAGTTCAGGAAGGTGGGTTGGACCATCCTGCCTCTGCTCCCTCTGCTCTTGGCCCAGCTGAGGACAGAGTTCCTCTGGAGGAGACGGTCCCTTCTCCACATCCTCTGGTCGAGGAGGTCAGCCTCAACACCCTGGGGTGGGCCTCAAGTCTTCTGGTACATCTTCGAAGGCTCCAGCCAGCACCCCACATGGGGTAGGAGTCCACTCCATGCTGGAGAACCTCACTCCGGTGGGCTGTGGGCTGGTGCTTAGAGGCATATGCATCCATGATGTCTAAAGCTAAGAAATAACAATTTCCACAATGCCATCCCTTCCCAGGACACAGGCCAGGACCAGGTAAAGTCACAGCATCTCCATGTGCCTCCCAGAGCCTCCCCCGGGTGGCCTGCCTTGCCAGGGCCACACCACTCCAATGGCAGAGTGTCTCGGCCCAATGATGTCAGCACAGCAGAGCTCACGTCTCTACTCTTGCCCGTCCAGGGAACATGAATGAGGGATGGCCAGCACAGTGACACGGATCACGGTGGTGGCCTTAGAACATGCATAGTCTTTGCTTTGCTGGACCATGAACTCCCCAAGGGCAGGACTGTGAGGGCCTGCCTGGGCTAGGCCGGTGGCCCAAGATGGCGCTTGGCTGGCAGCCGAGTCATGAGACTGGTCACCAGGTTTTCGGACAATTATGCTTAGAGCATGCGCATTGCTCCGATGGGCATGAGCCTGCTGGATGATCTATGTCACGTCACCGCATGCAGCCGCCTTTTAGCCAATGGCATTTGCAACTAGGGAGCGTGATCAGCTTCAGCTTTGGAGGGATTGGTCTGGCCGGTCGGGGGGCAGGAGTTTCGTTTTGTATATATTTTCAAGCATTGCGAATAAAAGAGAGAGACATAGCAGCACCTTGAATTGAGTTCGTGTGGTTCTTCTCGGGGCCCTGCTGGACGGGGCTTCGGGTTGCGACACAGGACACTGTCCCATTCCTCTCTGAGCTCCCAGAGTGCACTCATCAGTGTGTGGGGAGGTCTAGATGCCACGGTGCTAGGATAGCCAAGGCATACCAGGTGCCAGCCCTCTCCTGCCCTGGCCCAGGGCAGCCACCCCCACAGAGGTTCTCACGTGGGACCCCACGGCTTCCACCCCAGTCCCTCCACTGGTCCCACTGCGCAGCCTCAGACACACCGCCAAAATCTCCAAATCTAGAGTCCCTAGGCTGTAAGATGACAGCACTATCACCTGCCCTGGAGGTCAGTCCAGAGGATTAGACGGGTAATCAACGTCCACGGCTTAGAATAGTGTCAGGCGCACAGTAAGCGCTCTGTGGAAGCTAGACTCCACCATCATGACATTCCTGCTGAGTCCAGCAGCCTGCGACTCCGAGCTGGCCAACGGAAGACACTGTCCTGCCTTCTGGTTACTGGGTCCCTGTCTTCCTTCATAGTCCAGAACCCTGACGGGTCTCAGAGGAGGGGCACAGCAGCATCCCGCCATGGCGTGGAGGGCTGGCATTGCTAAATGACCTGAACAGAACCTCCAGCAACAGGGTCCAGAGACGCAGAACTACCCCCTGCCCAAACATCCAGGCCCTCCCACTTCCTTGCTGAAAGCTGAGCTGTGCTGCTATTCTTATTCTTTGCAGAGGCCTTGAAGGAGGGGAGAGGGGCTGTCCCAGCCAAGGGATGCGAGAGGAAAGGGCGCCGTTTCCATTTCAGCACGTTCTATTGTTTCAAAGGACACAGTGGTTTTCCGCTGTGGAAGTGTGGACGTTTCCCATAGTGGCCGTCTTGGGTCTGACTCCCTCGGATCTTGACTCTAGACTGGGCTAGGTGATGTGGTCAAGGCCGTGTCGTTTATTTATAACAAGAGTCCTCACTTAACAAACTCGCCAGCTAGCAGAGCCCTCCGGCTCGCATTTGAGAACTGGGGTCTAAATTTGGCAACGGGGCTTACGTGCCACAGATGGTCTTCCTGTGAGAACCAAGAACAGACTTTGTCACAGGAGCAGCGTGGGGGGAGCCCTCCCCTCAGGAGACCCTGCGGCGCGGGCACTGCCCAGTGGACCCCAGAAGACTTTGCGTTTCCTTTGCATCGAAGAAAACCCAGTGTGGTTTCTGGTTTTGTGCCTGTTGGTTTTGCCTCTTTTATTTTTATGGGTGCATTATAATTCTAACTAACGGTGGGAGTCGTCACTACATATGTGTACATGCACATACCATAATTTGGTCAGTTTCATGCCCTCCTTTTGAGCCCGTGGGTGTGCAAAACCGAGGTGTGGAGAAGAAGCTGGAGCCTGTATTGGAGGTCGGTTTTGTGGCAGACAGCCAGGTGGAGAGCAGCGATTGGAGGGTCGGCCCTGGACATCGACACACCTGCCCCGCCTAGAGGACCCTCACCCCAGCCTTCTCCATTTCCACCTCCTTCCCTAGCTTCCCAGCCCACCTTGACCACCCCCAGGCTGCCCCAGCCCAGGTGCCACCTCCCCTACGTGGGCCATGGCCACGGCCCGCTCCCTGGCCCCGCGGCTGCCTCCACCCGCTACTGTCCTTCCCACACACAGCTGCAGAGTGAAGCTTTCAACAGGTAAGTGTGACGTCACTCTCCTAGGATGCTCCAGGTCCAGGGACACATCCCGCCTCCTGCAGAGTAAAATTCACAGGGCTCTCCGTGGCGCGTACCCCCTGCCCACCTCTGCGCCGCCCCCAGCAACCCAATCCAGGACTTCCTCGTGCACCTCTGTGCCCTGGCTCCTCCAGCTCCAAGCACACTGGGCTCCTTACTGCCCCCTGAGCCCTCCCCCAGCACATCCCAGCAGAGGCTGCTCCTCCATCTCCCACGCTCTGCTCCCAGACATTGCAAGGCACACTCCCCCACTCCTTCCCTATCTTCCTCGGAGAGCCCTTCCGGACGCCCTGGTGGAACTGCGGCGCCACCCCCTGCGCACCTTCGGAGCATGGCTGACACGCTGGCTATCTGTTTGTTGCTGACTTGTTTACTGTCTGCCTCGCTCCCCGGAGCACGAGCTTCTTAAGGGCTAGACCTCGTGTCATCCACGGCTGCAGCCCAGTGCCCAGTGCTCTGTGGAAGGAACTCAAGTCCAGAAAAGGAGGAAGGAACCGCGCTCACAGCTGCACCAGGCCACCACGGGCTCACCTGGGGATTTCCGGGAGAAGACACAGAAGACAACGAGAGACGGCAAAATCGCTTCCTGAGTCAGGGCTGGGAGGGTGGAAAGCAGCGCTTTCTGCACCCATCACACCCTGCACAGGGCCATGGGCTCAGCACCACACACACACAAACACACACACACACACACACACACACACACACAGCTGAGTGGCCTTTGCTAAGACTCTCATTCCTTCCAGCAAAAACACACAGTGACCTCCCCCCCCTCAGAACCCTGTAGAGACTCTTAGCCGGTGCTATTCGTGGGAAAGGTGTGTGAGTAGGCTGGGACCTCCCACAATGTTGACTACAGTAACAACAGACCCCAGTTGGCTCTGGAAGGGACCAAAGAGGTATGTTTGCGGGGGAAGAGTAGGAAGAGATTGAATTTTACTGTGTTTAATGACATACATTTCGAATTTTCTATCAGGCTTATACATTGCTTAATCAAAGTAAGTAATTTTTTTTAGTTTTTTTTTAATTCCTAGGCTCTGAGGAGCCAGAATGTTTTTTTCATGAGCAAGTCCTCAATTTTGGCAGCCTCCCAGGCCTCCTTTACCACCACCACCAAGACATCCACTATGTGCTGAGGCCCCATGCACACCAGCAGTCCCAGAGCACGCAGGCCAGACGGCACACACACGGCAGCCTGGGGCCGGAGCCTGGAGAGCCAGCTGCCTCTGAGCCACCCCAAGCTGCGGCCCAGTGGGCTGACGTCCAGACACGGCTCAGCCCTCCGTGTGCTCGCTCTCTTGGAGAATAAGCTCCCAGGAGAGGAAGTCCCGCAGACCAGACCTTGGCCTGGTGCCGGCTGGGCTGTAGCAGAGGAAGGGCCTGGGGCTGGGGGAGAGTCCTGCCCTGGCCTGGGGTCGCCCTACCAGGGCTGCCCACAGTGGGGAGGCCTCATTCACTGGAGGAACGGGTGCTGTTCGGTGTTGGGAGGCCCTTGCAGGGTGGACAGAACACAGAGCACTTGAACCCCAGCGGAGAGTGCAAGGGTGGACTGTCAGCTCAAAGGGAGCAGGGACTGAATAACCGGCCACGGAGGCGACACTCATTTCCCATCGAGGGAAAGGAATCCCGGGCTTTGAGGATCGTTGTGCTATTTTGAACATGACGTTGCAATTTCAGAGGCAATTAATGGAATTTGGGATGTATGACTCAAGTTATAAATCCACCAGGGGCTCATATTTGAAGCGCCACGCCTGAGACCGTTCCTTGGCTTCCAGCCGGAGGCAGAGCCGGAGGCCCGGTGCTCCTGCACAGCCTCAGTAGCCCTCCCATGTTGGGTTGGGTAGGGGGATCCCAGCACAACCCCCAACTTTCTAGCTGAGTGGCAGACCTGTTGGCAATCTTAGGGCACCCTCAGATCCCTGGAAAGACATTTTTCTTTCACGACAATGATGAAAAGAATTAACATGGAGAGACCATCAGTGACATAAATTTGGTGTGAAAACTCCTGCCGTGAGTCTCAAAGCTGAAGCTGCCAAATACCAGCTCTCACGCACTCGCTGGGTCACAATGAAACAATGACGAACCCCGGTGAAGAGGGAGGAGGAAACACAGTTTCAGGGGACGCTTTCTATTACAACGAAATCCGTATTTCAGAGGAGCAAACAGGCCAACTGTCTGCCCCACTATGGTTACCAATAAGATTAAACAATGCAGGGCGAAGGAGGAGGTTTTTAGTCAAAGTTGATACCACGGGGCCAGTGACATTTTCAGACTGGGAGAAAGGTGATCCTATTTCCCCCAGGGGCCAGACTTCCAAGAAGAGGGACCTGTTTTAATGTCAAGGTGTTTCTGGTCCCCTTTGTGACAGTAGCTAGGCTTGTTTTGTTCCTCCACAGTGCGGTAGAGCTGTCTCCAAGCTCTGGCCAGGCCCCTGGGTCCAGGCCTGTCCCCACATAGGGTAACCAACTATTCCAGTTTTCCCAGGACTGAGGGGGGTTCCCAGATAGTGGGACTTTCAGAGCTAAAAACAGAAAAGTCTGGGGCAAACCAGGGCGAATTGCTCAATCCAGTCTCCAAACATTCGGTCCTATCATAGCTGCCTCCTCCAGTGGGCTCCGTGAGGACCGGGGAGGGCCATGTGGTCTCCACAAGAATAAGTCAAATAGTACTAATTTCTCCCACGCAGTGGTCCACCGGCCCACGCTTAGCTGCCAAGGGTTTTTTGTGCATTAGCTCATGTCACCCTTTCCACAAACCCTTTCCCATGGAGAAGTGAAACAACTTGTCCAGGGTCACAGCAGATGGAGAGGCAGGAATGGGGACCCAGGTCTCCCTGACACCTAAGCCTTGCACTTCACCCAGGAGTAACACAGGTACGATCAGTCATGTTACAGTCTCGTATAACACTTGTTTTAAAAAGTGTTCGCTTAAGGAACTAAAAGTTCTTAAAGTTTTTTTAAAAAACTAATATGTAAAGCATAAAAATTGTACATATCTATGGGGTACTATGTGATGTTTCAATATGTGTGTGTGTGTGTGTGTGTGTGTTTTCAGTGCTATGGATCAAACCCAGGGCCTCACACATGCTAGACAAGCACTCTACCTCTAATGATAATGTTTAAATCAGGATAAACTTATCACCTAAAACATTGATCATTTCTCAATGATGAAAATATTCAAAATTCTTTCTAGCTTTTTGAAATATACAGTACACTACTGTTATCTATAGTCAGCCTACTGTGCAACTTACTCCTATAGAACTTAGTACCCAGGACTTCTAATTCCTATAGAACTTAGTACCCATTGATCAACCTTTCCCCATTCCTCCCTCCCCTCTGCTCTCCCCATCCTCTACAGACTGCCATTCTACTCTCAACTTCTATGAGATCAATTTTTCTGGGTTCCATATGTGAGTAAAATCATGCGATACTTGCCTTTTTGTGCCTGGCTTGTTTCGTGGAACATGATCTCTAGGGCCATGTGTGGCAAATGACAGAACTGCATCCTTTTCATGGCTGAATAGTATTCCTTTGCATAGATGTACCACATTTTCTTTATCCACTCATTAGTTGATGGATACTTAGGTTGTTTCCATTTCTTGGCTACTGTCAATAGAAGCTGCAATGAATGTGGAGTGCAAGTCTCCTCAACACACTCATTTCATTTCATTTGGATATATATCCAGTAGTGCAACTGCTGGATTGTATGATAGTTCTATTTTTAATTTTTCAGGAACTTCCATATGCTGTTTCTATAATGGCTGTACTAATCTACATTCCCACCAACAGTGGTTCAGAGGTCCCTTTTCTCCACATCTTCGCCAGCACCTGTTATCTTTCATCTTTTTATTAAAAGGGCTTTAAAAAATAGCTTTGTATTCTATTAAAATTAAGTGATGCAATATTTTTATCAAAAGTCTAAATTGCTCAAGCTTATGATTGTTTATATATTGTAAATGTTATGTAAAACTGTCATATCACTCTTTAAAATATCTCTAATGATGGGAATGCAAAATGGCACAAACCCTATGAAAGATATTTGTAATATCTAACATAATTACATAAACATTTACCCCTTAGCCTATTTTTAAGAATCTGTTTTAAAGATAGACTAGAAAATAAACAAAATGACATAAGACTATTCACCAAAGCACTGTTTGTAATAGCAAAAAATTAGAAATACACATTCTGGTCAATAGCGGAATGGCTTCATAAACCACAGCATGCCCAGACAATGGAGAGCTATGCAGGTTTAAAAAGGAATAAGGAAAGCCGGGCGTGGTGGCGCACGCTTGTAATCCCAGTACTTTGGGAGGCGGAGACCGGAGGATCCGGGTTCGCGGCCAGCGTCAGCTCTCTCTCTCTCTCTCTCTCTCTCTCTCTCTCTTTCTCTTTTTCTCTCTACTTAGTGAGGCCCTCCGCAACTTTGTGAGACCCGGTTTCAAAATAAAGTATAAAAAATAGGGCCGGGGGCGTAGCGCGGAGGTAGAACACCCCTGCATTCCATCCCCGGTACCGCAAAAAAAAAAAAAAAAAAAGGAATAAGGAAGCTCCCTGTATAAATTCTTGGTATATTGTACAGAGCATATATTGTTGAATGAAAAAGCGAGGTGTAGAACATTGTGTATAGTATACTACTTTTATGTAAAAGCTGGGAAATATATTCATATTTTCCTATATTTTAAAATGAAAGCAACAATAGTTGAAGAATAAATGAAAATGGTTTCCTATATGGGAAGGGGGTATAAAGGAATTAGAAGAGAATGGAAGCCGGGCGTGGTGGCGCACTCTTATAATCCCAGTATACTTGGGAGGCTGAGATGGGAGGATCGCAGGTTCGCAGCCAGCCTCAGCTATTTAGTGAGGCTCTCCGAAACTTAGTGAGACCCTGTTTCAAAAATAAAGAATAAGCCAGGCGTGGCGGCACACGCTTGTAATCCCAGTACTTGGGAGGCTGAGACCGGAGGATCCGCGTTCACGGCCAGCCTCAGCTACTTAGTGAGGCCCTCCGCAACTTAGTGAGACCCGGTTTCAAAATAAAGAATATAAAATAGGGCCTGGGGTGTAGCCCAGAGGTAGAATGCCCCTGGGTTCCATCCCCAGTACTGCAAAATTTTTTTAAAAAAATATAAAGAAGAAGAGAATGGAAGCGAAACTTCTCTGAATGTACCTTGCTTTACAGCTTTGACATTGGAATCATATACATGTTTTGCAGAATAAGTAAATAAAGACAAGTCAAAAGAAAATATCTTTAAACACAAAACAAATGAACCTAACTAAATATCAAGTTGGCGGCTTACCCATACAGTTATTAAAGTGACTTTAAAATATAATTATTTGGATGACTATTCCAAGTAAAACATATGTTAAATAAACTGCAAAGAAATCTTAGATTCATTTCTTCAGTAATCATATTGTGATAGTGATAGTAATAACATGATTTTGAAATAATTATATATGAGGATAAAATAATTGTTTTCATGAAAATCAAAATTTTCAGCATAAGAGAAAAGACACAAGTACAACATTCCAAAAGTTAAGTCGAACCCTATAATTTGAAACTTTAATCAAAAATATTAATATTGATTCATAATGTTTTATAATTCAAAGCCTATTTCCTAGCTCTGCACCCTGACCTTACACCAGTGCTAAATGCCTGATAGAGATGACACACATGTCCATGCTTTGGACTTTCTGGTGTATTCTGGACTGATTCTTTTTGTAGTTTTCTTTATTCCTATTATCTACCTTTCTTGGTTCTTTCTTCCTTCCTTTCTTTCTTTCTTTGGTACTGGCAATTGAACCCAAGGGCATTCTACCTCTGGGCTACACACCCACCCTATTTTTTTTCTTTATTTTGAAACAGGGTCTCACTGAGTTGCAGAGGCCTCACTAAGTAGCCGAAGCTGGCCGTGAACGCGGATCCTCCGGTCTCAGCCTCCCAAGTACTGGGATTACAAGCATGCGCCACCACGCCCGGCTTATTCTTTATTTTTGAAACAGGGTCTCACCACACCTGGCATCTACTTTATTTTTTATTTGAAATAGGGTCTCACCAAATTGCTGAGGGTCTTGCTAAGTTGCTGAGGCTGGCCTCAAACCTGCAATCCTCCTGGTTTAGCCTCTCAAGTACTGGGATTACAGGCATGCACCACCACACCCTACTTTCTTGTATTTTTAAAATAAACATTGTGGCAGCTGAAGACCCAAGATTCTATTACTAAAATATAACTGGGAAATCTTAAGTGTAATATATCACATCAGGATCAGAGAAATCACTACAAGAATTATGGTAAAAATTTAGTTTCTGATACCAATATAATAATTAATTAAATAAAATGTTTTTAAAGCAACATCAAACAATGAAATACTACTAGCTCTCTGGACACTAGTAAAACTCTGCAAGGATGGAAAACTCTAAAAGGAACATCTCACAAAAACAGAAAACAAAAGATGGGCACGGTGGCACACGCCTGTAATCCCGGTACTTGGGAGGCTGAGTCAGGAGGATCGTAGGTTTGAGGACCATCTCAGCAAGTAGTGAGACTCTCATCAACCTAGTGAGACCCTGTTTCAAAATAAAAGATAAAATCGGGCTGGGGGTGTAACTCGAAGGTAGAATATCTCTAGGTTCAATCCCCAGGAACACACACACACACACACACACACACACGCCCAGAAAATAATAGGGCCAGGCATGGTGGTGCACGCCTGTAATCCCAGAACTTGGGAGGCTGAGGCAGGAGGATCGCAGGTTTGCAGCCAGCCTCAGCTACTTAGTGAGGCCCTCCACAACTTAGTGAGACCCTGTTTCAAAATAAAAAATAAAGTAGGGTTGGGGGTGTAGCTCAGATGCAGAATGCCCCTGGGTTGGATTCCCAGTACCACAAAACAAACAAAAACCAAGAAACAATAAACATGTAACTCTTACTGTGAAAAAATAAATATAAACCATACCATTTATGGAATGTGTTTATAGAAAATTGACCATGAATCTGATTAAACCTCCGGTTCTAAATGGCATTGTCAGGAAATACAGGGGATAGAGGAACACGAGAAAGATACCAATAGGATGCAATCAATAATGTTCAGAATATGGAAAATTCTACAGGGCATAAAGCTGGGTTTCTTCACTAAATACATGGTCAGAAAAAGACAAAAGTGGTAGCTTAAGAACACCAAAGAGGCATGTCATCCAAAGGCAATCAATATGTGAACTCTGATTAGATCTTGATTCCAACAAAACATCTATAAACTCAAGCATGATGGGATGTCTGGTCATATTGAGGAATGATAGTTAGCTTTTAGGTGTTATAATAACACATGGCTCTGTTTTTGAAGTGAGCCCTAACTTCTTAGAGATACTGAAGTATTCACAGATGAAATGACACAAGGCTGGAATTTGCTTTACAATAACCCAGTGGCCGGAGGCAAGGGAAGGAGTGGGAGTGGGAACTGGAGATGAAACAAGATCGGTCATCTGTTAATAATTATTAAGACTGGGCATGGACACACTGCAGATTTATCTTTACTCTTGTGTTTGACATTTTCCATAGTAAAAAAGTTATCATTAGGGAAAATGGTACTATACTTGGGCTTCTTAAATAAGGCACCGAATATAATCCAGTACATAGTAATTATGTATTTGACAGAATTAAACAGTATGGAAATCTAAGGGGGGGGAGTTAATCCTACTGAGCAGAGCTGGCTCTCTAAAGATTGTGGGCATTCCATTGCTAAGCAGCATTTGAGAACATTTTGCCCCATGCCCGTACCTAAGTAGATGGCTTGCTTTTAATTTGCTTTATGGAAATTATTAGCATAAAGAGAGGGTAAAAATACTAGCACTGTCAATTGTGTGAAAGACATCAGATTTTTGCACGTGAAAGGGGTTCAAGGCACTTGAAAAGACTGGACCCCACTGGATGGGAGGTGAGCAGGAGGGTGTCCTCTCGCATTCTATCTCCACTTCCTCGGGACCACCTCTGAGCCCCCTCAATGTCTCTCAGACCTGCATTATGAACCTTCTTCTGCCCCCATTGGGGGCCCAGCTTCTTCACATTGCTCCTCTTCCTTCTCTCCTTCCTCCCTCCTCCCCATGGATGCGCGCTCCTTCCTGACTTGTCCTCTTCTGGGTCTCCCAGGAGCCTGGCCTTGGCCACCACTCTCTGGAAAGGTGGGCGGCTTCCTGTGTGCTGCACCTGCTGGCCTCCTGAGGATGCTGGCCAGGTGTGAACCCACTGCCTAGGCCCTTCCAGGCCTTCCCAGGATTCTGCCCTGGGTGGATGGAGCACGAGGAGGCACATGCGGGATGGGAGGGGCAGATGGAAGGTCAGCACAGGATAGCATGTGGTAGAACCAAAAGGTGGGCCTACATGCCCCCAAGGAGGGCACAGGTGGCAACACTTGAAGAAGTGGAGAGTCCAGAAGACAGTCATCAAGTGGTCAGCCCACACCCATTCAGAGACAGTGTGCTGGGGCGGGGGCAAGCAGTTCAGGAATCCTGGACTGGTGGGAAAGAAGGACATCCCAGGAAGGGAGTCAGTCGGTTCCCAGCCCACTCTAAATAGTTACTGATTCCTTCATCTGACCCTGTAAAATTCATTCAGAATTTAGACCCTGGAGTCAGGCTCAGAGGCATGTGCCTGCAGTCCCAGCTACTTGGGAAGCTGAGGCAGGAGTATCGCTTGAGCTTGGGAGTTGGAGACCAGCCTAGCAACATAGCAAGACCCCATCTCAAAAAACAAGACAAAAGAATTAGACTCTGCAGATCCTGGCTGAGCAGCTGGGATCTGAAATGCCTGGGACATGGGCCTAGAGTTAAAGGCTTGCTATTTAGAAGCTATCACAGTTTGGCGTTTGAAGGACATCCATCTGAGTATATGTCTAAGAAACTCCCATGACAGCTCGGGCCTGAGAAAGAAAGCAGGCTCCAGAGCTCTGCGTGCCCGAGGGCTGGCCCCCAGAGGTCCATGGCTTCCAGAAAGCTACCTGTCAGTGTGTCAGGGTTCCCAACCCTTCCTGATAACAGGACTGTAAACTCTTCTCCCGGGACGCACGCTCCTGCTCAGGGAAACTTGGCTAGCAGCACAGTGAGATCAGGCCAGGTAAGAAGAAAGGGAGTGCCTTCTCCGGACGCTTGCCTGTAACCAGCAGCTGGGCCAGCTTGTTGCTGCACAGAGAGGGAGCCCGCAAACAGGAAATCCCCCCAGATGAGGGACTGTGAATGCAAAAGTTGTGCCACCCAGATAGGCTCTGATGCCCCTGTCCCCTGACTCTTGGATGAGCTCCCCACTGCTGCGGCCGAACGAGTAGGGAGGACAAGGGCCAAAGGAGCACCAGGTCCCCAAGGAGTGCTCCTGAGAGTCCAACCACCCCCAGTCATCCTCAGAGGCCCCTGGATCCCAGCATGGGCCCCCAAAGTATCTCTGACCTCCTCCCACTTCCGGCTTCTCTGGGGCAGAGTGGAGACATATCCAGGAGTAAGATGGGGAACCAGCCAGCCTAAAGCATGGGCATTTCTATCAGACTGGAAAATGTGCACACCTTCCCTCCCCACGCAGAGTGGCTCTGTCAGGCCACTCCGCTGTCTGTCGTCTACAAGGGTGTCACATGTGTCCACCCACGAGTGTAGGGCCTGCTATGGAGGCACGAGTGACAGGACAGAAACTGAATCAGTAGAGGAAGAAAGGCGTGGATGATGCCTGTGGTCTTGGAAGCCATCTAGGAAGTACCCTGCTCATCTGACCCTGTAAAATTAGATGGCACTGAGCAACCCCAGAGGGTTCAGAAGTATATTGTACAGTAGTCAAATCTCCCTGCAGAGAAATAAATGACCTGAATTCTCATATCGGTAATATATATTAACCATATATATGGTTAATAATATATAATATATATATCATGCACGTAATTTATTTAAAAATATAGAGCTTACTAAATGTATATGCATGTTTTCACCTTATACTAAGGTTTCTTTCATTAGAAGCAGATTGTATTGACACATCTGTCACTTAAGAATGAATGTTAAGTAAAATGTCAGATTTATTTTCTTCATTATAAAAAGAAAGTCCTCAGATTTCCAGGAAGAAAGTCTAAAGGGCAGACGTTGCTCAGTCCTAGGGGGAGAAGGTACCTGGAGGCTGGGATCGGCTTTCCCAGGTTGTGCTCAGCTTCTATCCAGATACGGGAGAAGTCAGGCGCTCGCTGGCGCTCCAGATGGCCCAGCCAGCAAGAGCAGGCGTTGAAGCAAGCCCACCCACTCGTCAAAGACCCACATGGCTCAGGTCCCTGCACCTGCCCTTGGGATTCCAATCCAGAACTTTCTGCAGGCCAGCGGGCCTGTGACGGAGGACAAGTGGGGACAGTAGGGATTTGCACCATCCAAATCAGAGGTGCTCAAGCTGGGTGGCACATCAGAATCACCTGGGGCAAAGGAGATTTAAAAAAATATGTTAATATATTCCTGTCCCACCCCAGACCAACAGAATTGGAGTCTCTGGAGAGGGGTTCAGGCATTGATAAATGTTTAAAATTCACCTGGATATTATAATATGAGGCCAGGTCAGAGAATCCCTGCCTAGCTCCCAACTTCTCTTGACATGGTATGTCAAAAAGTGTCACACAGGAGGGGCTGGGGCATGACATCCACAGCGACTTGACTTACACTTTGTCACCATCTCTCCAACATAAAGTGCGGACTCTTGGGCCTGGCTCACTGGCCACGCACAACCCCGAGCCATGGGGTGTTTATTCTGGGGATGCTGCTGGGTCTTGGGGTCTTGATGATGTCTCAAGAAGAGAGAGGGTGGCTGGGGGAGGAGACTGCAGGGGTAAGGACACGGGCTTTTGATTTCAAATCAGACACTGGGTCCTTGACAAAATAACTTTACCTCCCCAATCCTCTTTTTCTTCTATAGAATAAGGACAGCAATCCTGGGCCACCTCAGAAGTTTCACGTGAGGGATTAAATGGAGTGCCATTTTGCCTGGCACGGGAACAGCTTGACAGAAGGAAACTTAGTTTGATAGAAGAGTCCTTAGCATTAATTTGGGCCCAACCATGTTATCTGCAGGGACAGGGAGGGGGTGACATTCAGTCTGTCTCCTCCATGACTGGCCCACAAGCTGTAGTTCCCACTGGGCCAAAGGCTCACCTCTAGGGTTTTGCTTGCTTTAGAACTGCCCAGCCTGACTTCATTTACAGCTAAGAAGTCTGCCTATCAGAGGTGAAATTTGGGGGCAGTTAGGGAGCCCAGAGTCACAGCCCAGGCTTTTGCAACAGATGGATCCCTGAGGCTGTGAGGGTGACATGGCAAACGTCACCTTCCTTGGCTTGGGATGTCAGGGGACTTGAAGGGAGGTCCTGCAGTTCTGGGGTAAGGGCTCATGATTTGAAGGCCGATGGATCCGTGTGCACATTTAGGCTTGGTTTCTTCCTAGCTGTGTGGCCTGGGACAAAACTAAGCCCCTCTCAGCCTCAGTTTGCTCATCTCTAAAATAAAATATGGACCTCACAGAGCAGCCAGGAGATGAGGCATCCCACCCACAGCGCACCCAGCCCAGCATGGCACAGAGATGATAATCTGCATGCCACCATGCTGGGGATGAGAGTACCATGAGCCTGCACCAGGCTTCCAACCAAGGATCTGACTCACGTAGGGTGGCCAGGTGACATCGGTATAGGTGTGGTAAGAAGTAGTGACTCTGCTTAGCTTATCAGAACTGTTGGAAAGGAAATCCTCTGAGTTTCCCACCTCCGCCCCCAAAGAAACCAATGAAGTCGGGTACAACCCTTTTTCTTCAGAAAATGGGTTACGGCCTTCCCCGGAAGCCTTTCCTGATTGCTGGCCTTGACCCCGGGGTCAGGTGATATGACTACCTTTGTCCAAGCACCTGCTACTCCAATGTTTGCTAACTGTCCATTTGCCCGTCTGTCTTGGCACTAGACAATGAGCACCATGAGAACAGGGCTTTGCCTTGATCATCGCTGTGTGCCGGGCACTGAGCACAAAGGACCTGACAGTGTGTAGCCTGAAACATGGGGTGAGGACATTACAACACCAGGCTGGATCTTGTCTTCCAGATGGTGCAGAAAGATACCCTCTACCTCCCCATGCCAAACAGGCCACAGGTGGACTGCTTCTCTCCAGGACCTTCTAGAGATGACCCCCCACCCAAACATTAGCCAACTTGGTAGCTGGACAGACAGGTCTTGGGGAAGGGGTCTCCCCAGCTCCCAGTGCCCCTTTGAGAGTGGCCTATGTACAGTGGCAAGGTCCTGTCATCTCAGGGAGGGGATAGACTTGGGCTGGGCAAAGACACACTTCCTGAAAGGCGGGGCAGGCAATCCCACACCAGGGAAGGGCAGCTACCTTTATCTGCTCTCAGCAACTCATGTAAGGATTCTTGTTGAGCTACTGCACTCTCTGTAGTCTACTCCCTGCAGAGGGGAGAGTCATTGGTCCCCGCAGGCTGGACAGGCTGGCTATTGTAAGGTCTTGGGCTATAACTTTGAATGCAGTGGGAACCATTGGCCGACTTTGAACTGGAGAGTGATATGTGGGTCCATCTGGCTGTAATGTTGAGAGTAGACTGGCGGGGCAGGCTGGAAGTATGAGACCATTAGAGGGCTACTTGATATTCACACTTGGTGTGCAATTGGCCTGAGCCAAGGCTTAATCCTCACTCGAAAAACTATGGAGTAGGCATATTATAATCCATCTACTTTTACAAATCAGAAAACTACATCAAAGAGGCTAGGTAAACAGCCCAAGTATAAGCAGCCAGTACCTGGTAGAGTCAAGATTAGGACCCAGACATTTTTGCTCTATTGTTTATTCATGTAATCAGCTCACTGTTGAGAGTGCATACAAGGTCATCTGACTGGATGTATGTCAAAGGAAGAGTCAATATGATCTTATAACGATGTGGAGGGAGATAAAAAAAATATACCAAGAATGATCCCAAGATGTTATGTCTTACCACTTCCATTCAACAAATGATGATAGTAATGATCTGGGAAATAAGGCAAGAAAAAGATATGAAAGATCAAATATTAGAAAGGAAGAAGTAAAATTGTTTTTATTTTAAAACAACATGCTCCTGCACCTTGAAAATCCTAAGGAATCTACCAAAAAAAAGTTATTAGGAGCAATAAAAGAATTCAGAAAGTTTGCAGGAGACAGCCAATGTATAAAAATCTATTTTATTTTTATATACCAGTAATAAATACTTGGGAAATGAAACTTTAAACACCCTAGTGTCAAGAAATATGAAATACTTAGAGACATTTTAACAAAGTATATACAAGTTTTATTCACGGAAAATCATAAAAAAATAAAATTATTAAGAGAAACTAAAGAGAACCTAAAGAAATGAAAAGATATACTATGTTCATTGACTGGAAGGCACTGTATTATTAAGATATTAATTCTTCCCTAATTTAACCTATGCAATCCCAATCAAAGTTCCAGCATAACAAGGCTTTTCTTATAGAAATAGAAAAGCTAATGTTAATATTTATATGGAAATACTAAGAATACATAATAACCAAATAATCATTAAAAAGAAGAATTCATTTGGATAATTTATGCTACACTTGATTTTTAGAAGTACTATAAAAATATACAATAACCAAGAGGGTGTGGTAATAAAATATCAATGAAACAGATTCGATAGTCCAGAAATAAAGCCAAAGATATATGCTCAGTTTGAAGTAGGATAGAAGAAATAAAAGAAATAGGTAGAAAATACAACTCTAATGTAAAAGCCTGGTGCTAAAGTTCCTCATACCTTCACTCCCCAAACCAGTTCTCTCTCCCAGGCCTCTCTCCCCCAAATTCCTGGGAAATCAGTAAATCTTAAAGTTAACCAAAAAAAAAAAAAGCACTATAATTACCCTGTGCACTGCTAATAAGACAGATATGATATCTTAAGAAACATAATTGGGGGACTTTATAGCTTACCTGTTGATCAGATGATGGAGACCAGGATCAGCCTAAGGACCTGATAGATAAACAGACCACCACAAACTGGCTTGTGATCATCAGACTGACGTCATCTTCACACACCTTCCCATGCCTACCCTTCACCAAATTTCCTTTAATAGAAGAGCTATGGATCCCCCAAATGCATCTTTCACTCTGGAGATGGCTTGCATTTTCCCTTGAGTGTATATTTCTTGCTTTCCTAAATAAATACATGTCTATGTCTCGGACTGGCACGTGCTAAAATTCTTTTCCATTAGTAAGCCAAGGACCCCACCAATCCTGAGTTGTGTTCTCCTTTCTCCCCCACTGGGAACTGCTTTGGATTCTTCATAAAATCAACCCCTCTTCCATGACATCTCTTGGTGGCCCATATGAGGACTTCAGAGACATTTGCTAAGTCTAATAAAATGTTTTTCTCTCCCTCTCTCTTTCAATGTTTATGTTTTTGTTTTTGTTTGTTTTATGTGTGTGTGTAAAATCCTGTATTTGCAATCTCTGTTTCCTTCATTTTCATGGACCAAAAGAGCATAAACTCAGTCTGCCCTATCACAGCTTCCCATTCTTGGTTGGCAGAGGGAACACTCCAAACTGTACAGATTCAAGTAGCATCAGGGTGGCAGCTGACACTGACCCTGGGGGCCTGGCAAGGGTCTTTGAACTCTAAAGCCTCGTAGGAGCTCAGAGGTCCCTTTCCTTCTTCTCCCTTACTCTGCAGCTTCTCAGCTGTCTGTTGGTGTTCTGTGGTCTAAGCTATACTTGGAATATAAGAGTGAGTCACCTCCCAGAGCCCTTTTGAGACTCAAGCCAAGAAAAGTGTGCTTTTTAAATCCAAGCCAGTAGCTGTGGGACTTAAAGGAGGTTTTTCCTTTCTCTTTTCTCTTTTTCTTGACCAAACTTGCTTCCCCTAGAAGATGAGTGCCTTTTCATAAAAGTGCCAAAGATAGAGCAAACCCCTTAGGCCAACATACCCTGTTCCTGGGTCAGAGGGAACATAAGTCTCTCATACAGAACACACACATGAGGACTGGTCTTCCAGCACCTGGGGCAGCCCCTCGTTTCATCAAATGTGGGGTTCTTCCAAGACACCTTGTTGGAGGGAACCTGCCCTGATGTAAAATGTCAGGGAAGCTACCTCTGCTAAGTACCACCTACTCAGACCCAATACAGCTGACCCATCAATCTTTTAGCACTCAAAAGCTTTTGTTATAAATGTAAGTTCTGAACTGTCTCTCTAAAATCGCATGTTTTATGCTCTAGCCAAAACGCATCTGTCCCGTACAGTTACTATCAGCTTGGGGGTATTCTCGGAAATTTGCCTTACCTAAAGTATGTTGGTTTTGCTCTCATTTGTACTGGGTCTTTAAGGAAACAAGTGAGTCAAATCTTGTCACTTTAAATAGATAAAGCCAGGAAAGAAAATGTCATCCCCCTTGTCTGACCTCTTGTTTTAGTAGAGATAAATATCTACCCTACTGATGTTGCCTAACTGAAAGAAAAATGGTTCTACCTTTGGGGAGCAGCAATTGCTGTACTTAAGATGTTTTGTTGCTTGCCTAACTTTGTTCTATCCAGGAATGTCCTCAGATCTTCTTAAAACTCTCTACAAAGTTTTTGTGTCATCATTACCATAAAATCCTAAGTTCTTAAGCGCACTTAAATTACTTGAGATCTCAGAGATACTCTTTCTACATAAGGAACTTCGTATTTTTTTTTTTCTGAGGACCCAGAGAATGCTCAGATGATCTGGTAGGAGCTAAAAGAGTACCTTAAGAACTGCATCTTATGGTTAAGGACTCTTGAATCACCAATAATTTGCAGATGGAATGATCCAGCAACTTTCATTCAGATTGTGCTATAAGTCCTTGGCAGGAACACCTGGCCACAGGTAGGTTGGTAACACGGGGCAGACTAAAAGTCTGATCCCAGTAGAGGCAATGAAAATGTTATTCTTTTTCTTTTTTTCTTTTCAGAATAACACAAGCAAATCCCTTAAAGCAAACAAATTGCAAAATCATGGGTAATTCAATATTTATCCATGAGAACTTATCCCTTGGGTGCATATTAAATAATTGGAATTATTTTAAGGCAGAGGACTTAAAGGGGAAAAAAAGGAAATTGATTTTTGTTACATGGCTTGGCCTTGATGTAAATTAAAGAATGGAGACTTGTTCTGTAAATGGGAGGGAAAATGGGCAGAGGTCTGACTATTGGGTCCCCCCATCCTGAGGGATAAACAGTATTGATGGTTGATGCAGATCTACCTCATGGTGCCAGGTGGCCACCTGAACCCATTGATGCAGTGTCAGCCACGATCGGTAGACATAGACCCAGCCATCTTCAGCTGTATAGGTTTCCATGTTTGTTCCCGCTATTCTATGATCTATTACTCACTGTATCACATGACAGACATTAGTGACAAGTTGTGGTTTCATTTCTGGAACTCTAAATCTGGCATTATGTTTAGCAAACATCTGTGACTCTCTTGCCCCCTACCCGGGGATATAATACCTGGAAAATGAAAGCTATAATTTTTTCCTATCAACTTCTATGTATATTTGTATACATAAGTATATTATCTGTCTCTATGTGTTTATTGTCTGCATGGTACCAAAATTGGCTTACAGATAAACGAGTGCTCATAAATTAAAAACATGCATCCAAATACCTTTTAGTTCACATGACTTATGTAAATCTTTAACAAATAAGTTAATTTAAATTTGTTAGTAAAATATAAAAGTAAAAAACATTATTAAATTATTAACACGTCCCCCCCCCAGGTTGTTAGCCAATTAGAATTTTATCTGTCTGTTTCTACCGATGTTAAAAATACAATGTCCATTGTCCTTAGGATTTTATTTAGGCAAAAATAACAACTTAGGATGCTATCTATGAGTTGGGTGTGGTGGTGCATACCTGTAATCCCAGTATTTAAGAGGCTGAGACAGGAAGATCACAGGTTCAAGGCCAGCCTCAACAACTTAGCAAGATCCTCAGCAACTTAGACCCTGTTTTAAAAAAAATCAGACTGGGTGGTAGCTCAGAGGTAGAACACCCATAGATTCAACTCCCAGTACTCCTCCCCCCCCCACACACACATGCATACACAAAAGATGCTATCTATGCTTGTTTGATATATTGGTTTTCATGGGTAATTTAAGTAGCTATTAAATATGAGTAAATGAGCTGGGCGTGGTGGCACACGCTTGTAATCCCAGTACTTGGGAGGTGGAAACCGGAGGATTCAGGTTTGTGGCCAGCCTCAGCTACTTAGTGAGGCCCTCTGCAAGTGAGACCTGGTTTCAAAATAAAGCATAAAAAGCAGGGCCGGGGGTGTAGCTCAGAGGTAGAATGCCCCTGGGTTCAATCCCTGGTACCGCAAAAAATAAATAAATAAATAAATAAATAAGAGTAAATGAGGCAAGTATAAATAGGATAAACATTTATAAATGCATATGTTTTAAAAATATGAGTTGCTTATTAATAAGTTAAAATACTAAAATATCAATTGCTAAATATAAGTTCAAGTACTCTTGGATTCTTAAAGTCAGCAAAAAGACAATATATTGTGGTTTATCAAGTGTGTTTTCATATATGAAACAGTTTAAGATTGCTTTCTTTTTGGATCTTCCCTCAGCCTAAGAACATAAATATTTTATCATACTGAAAAGAGAAGTAATTTGTCTAAATAAAAAATTTATAAAGATTGCTTCAAAATGTAAGTTTAAAAATGTTAAGGCAAAAGAAAATAAAGTAAAAGAAGTTTTGGCCGGGCGTGGTGGCGCACGCTTGTAATCCCAGTACTTTGGGAGGCAGAGACCGGAGGATCCGGGTTTGCGGCCTGCCTCAGCTCTCTCTCTCTCTCTCTCTCTCTCTCTCTCTCTCCCCCTGTCTCTCTCTATATATATATCTAGTGAGGCCCTCCGCAACCTCGTGAGACCCGGTTTCAAAATAAAGTATAAAAAATAGGGCCGGGGATATAGCGCGGAGGTAGAACGCCCCTGGGTTCAATCCCTGGTACCGCAAAAAAAAAAAAAAAGAAGTTTTGTTTTGTTTTGTGTTTGTTTTCTTGTTTTTTGTTTTGGTACTGGGGATTGAACCCAGGGGCATTCTACCTCTGAGTTACACCCCCGGACTTTTTTATTTTGAAATGGGGTCTCACTAAGTTCCTGAGGGCTTCATTAAGTTGCTTAGGCTGGTCTTGAACCTTTGATCCTCTTTTCTTAGCCTCCCAAGTGCTGGAATTACAGGTGTGTGGCACTGCCACTACCAAAAGGAAAAAATAATAAGTTATAGGTATGAGGAGGCATTTTGGTAAAGAAAGTTAAAAAGAAAAAGGGAAATAAATTCTTTTAGATGAAAAAGGATTTTGTATGGTAAGATTCTTGTTCTAAAATAAAATGATTGAATTGTCTCAAATAGGAAAAGAGAGAGAACAAAAACTAAGAATGTAAGTTGTAGAGTGTTCCAGAAGGTTTGTGTATATGTGATTAAGTTGGCTATAACTTAAAAAGATTATTTGAAGGGTTTTCTAAGGTCAAATTTGATACACTGATGTAGAACCAGAATCTAATTGTCTATACTTAAAACAATAAAGTTTTCTGCTCTAGATAGCATTTACGAAGAACTGGGTTAAAAACAAAGATTTTATGTTTTATCAAGATAATCTCCTGTGATCGCTATCTTTGTTAAGCCTTTGATTACTTAGAAAACTGAGTCTTAGAAGAGTCAGAGTTTATTTAAGTGTCTGTTTTACTGTTTTTAAAATGACCACTTTAGCCAGGCGTGGTGGTGCACGCTTGTAATCCCAGTACTTGGGAGGCTGAGACAGAAGGATCATAGGTTCGCAGTCAGCCTCAGCTACTTAATGAGGTCCTCCACAATTTAGTGAGACCCTCTTCAAAATAAAGAATAAAAAATAGGGCTGGGGGTGTAGCTCGGAGGTGGAATGCCCCTGGGTTCAATCCCCAGTACCGCAAAATTAAATAAATAAAACAACTACTTTATAGCTCAGGCTAAATGTACAACTATTATTTGGGATTACTATAGTATATTTGACACCCTATATATTTGTGACTAGAGATGTGTATACATCTGAAGGCTAAATATGCTGTGTGTCTGAGCTTTTACCAAACATACAAAAACTTATAGAATTAAAGATATATAGGTTCGATACCTGTAAGGTAACCTGATAAGTGCTCTCTCTTACACAATACGCATCATATCTGAATCTTAAACATACAAAATGGTCAATACAATTTTTGGAATTTCTGCCATAAATATATTTAGTGCCAGTCAGATTAAAAATGTAAACACCTGAAATTTATAACCTGGTTTACATCTGTTTGCTTTGACTAAATAAATGTTTTATTATTGTATAAGTAAGATAAAATTATACATCAGATAAGAATTCTATTTATGGCCATTCACACTGTTTCCTAAACTTATAAAAGGTCTAACTCTATTTGATTTTTGTCAATACTGTTAACCTACATAGATCTGTAATTATAGTTAATACTAAGCCACAGAGTCTAAATTTCACTCCAAAAGTAAAAGCTAAGTTATTATATATGCTGACTTCTGTGTAACTATAATGTTAATCATTACTGGCTTCTTTGTATGTGAAATATATTTGTGTCACCCAAGTATCTTCTAAAATGCAAAACTTATACTTTACCAAGCTGGTATCCTCTAAACAAAAATTCATAATAGTGATAGCCTTTTTGAGACTGAAATATGTGTGTTCCTAATTATCTTATGACTATCTTCCTTACGCAAAGATAATTAAATGTGCCTAATGACTTGGCATCTGTTTCAGTTAGCATTCTCACTGCTGTCATCCCAAACACCTGACCACCATAACATAGAGGAAGATTTATTTGTTCATAGTTCTGGAGATTTCAGGGGTTCAGTCCATGTTAGGTCAGATGAAGTCTGCAGAACTCAGGGCATGGTGTAGGGAGCAGAGAGAGAGAGAGAGAGACAGACAGAGAGAGAGGGAGAGGGATCACTCAAGGGCTCTGCTCTCACATCACGGAGGCTGGAATCAAGAGAGAGAGAGAGCCAGGGGATGAGGGACCATATATAATCCCCATGGCCACATCCCAGGGACCCCTGTTCAGTAACCAAGCCCCACTTCCAACATGGCTGCCCTGTCTTTATGAGGTCTAGGGGGACATTCTGCATCCAACCCAGAAGAGCACCCCAAACCATGCCACTCTGATGGTTTAAAAACTGGGCATTTATAACCTAGGGGAAAAAAAAAAAATATATATATATAAACAAGTCAAATTTAAATGGGGATTTATTTACAAATAATGTTTTCAAAACTATTATAAAAACTGGATTTGTTTTGTTTCTAATAATTTTGTTTTGTATTTTTCTTATAAAACTTTGTAATTGTTGTCTGTTAATGATTTACAGAAGTACAACTTCTAACAGAATAACACAAACAGTGTTTTGAGAGAACAACACAGTGTTTTGAGATGACAGCCCTCACCTGCAAGACAGGTTGTAAGACTGACCACTATTCATTAAAAAGTACTGGTGGAACTGTCCTTCTGGGTAATTTAACAACTGAGTCTTGGAGAATGATCAGGAAATAAAAGAGCTATGAAAAAGTCAGCCAATATTCTGGCCCTCAACCTCCAAGGTCAAATAGGACCCTGGGGAATGATGGGACTCCTCTAGTTGTGGTGACTAATAAGTCACCCTACTTCACAGTCAGGGGGATTGTGAAGACCTCAGAGACTAGGACTCCCCAGTGTCTACTCTGCAAAAAGGATGGTTATTGGAGAGGAAAATGTCCCCAGTGCTTCAAGGGAAACCATATAGTCAGCAAGACCTTGACCCATCCTGGCAGATGGCACAACTGGTAGAGAAAAAGAATAAAGGAGCCAAGAAGTTCCTCACAAAGTCCCTAAGAGTGATTCCGGGGGAGCCCTGACTGACCTTAACACTAAAATAATTTTTTAAAAAATTCTGTTTGCCTAACATAGGGCTAACTACTTGGTCTTGAACACCCAACAGAAAAGTACAATCAGAGACAAGTATTTATTATGGGGATAAAAAGAGCCATAGTCATGGAGCCATTTAAAAGACCCCCCACATGCATTAAACTAAAAAGTTTCTGTTCATCAAGGGAAACCATCAAAAGTCTAGAGAGAGCCTACAGAATGGGAGAAGATCTTTACCAACTATTCATCTGATAGAGGAATAATATTTAGAATATACAAAGAACTTAAAAGACTTAACACTAAAAAAAAACCAATCAAGAAATGGGCAATTGAACTAAATAGATACTTCACAAAAGAAGAGATACAAATGGCCAATAAATATATGAAAAAATGTTCAACATTAGCAATCAGGGAGATGTAAATCAAAACTACACTGAGATTCCATCTAACCCCAATCAGAATGGCAATCATCAAGAAGTCAAAAAACAATAAATGCTGGTGAGGATGTGGGGAAATAGGAATGCTTCTATATTGTTGGTGGGATTGCAATTGATGCAGTTGCTATGGAGATCAGTGTGGAGATTCCTTGGAAAATTTGGAATGGATCCACCATACACTCCAGCTACACCACTATTAGATATCATTCCAAAGGGACTGAAATCAGAAAAGTATAGTAATATATGCATATCCATGTTTATAGCAGCACAATTAACAATAGCCAAATTATGGAACCAACCTAAGTGTCCATCAACAGATGAGTGGATTACAAAATTATGGAATATCCACACAATGGAATTATACTCAGCAATCAAGAAGAACAAAATAATGTCATTTTCAGGAAAATGGATGGACCTGGAGAACATTATGTTAAGTGAGATTAGCCAGTCACAGAAAGCAAAGGGTCATATGTTTTCTCTTATATGCGGAAGCTAGGGAGTAATTGGGATATAAGCAGGGACTTCAGAAAATGAAGGAGAAAACCCAGTGGAGCCAGGGGGGTGGTCTAGGGGAAGGGAGGGGTGGAGAGGGAGGATCAATGAAGGAATCACTTCCATCAACATTATAGACATATGGGAAAATACCAATGTCAATCTCAGTACCCGGTATGAGAAGGGGAGAATGGGAAGAATCAGGTTTGAGGCCAGCCTTGGCAGCTTAGTGAGGCCCTGTTTCAAAATCAAAAAAGTAAAATAAAATAGGGCTGGGGATGTGGCTCAGAGGTAGAACCCCCTAAGTTCAAACCCCAGTATCACAAAAATTAAGGGATTGAAATCCTGGGTGAAGGGGAAGGGGAGAGGGAATGAGGTAGAATAGAAGAAATAAAAGAAATAGGTAGAAATTATAACTCTACTATAAAAGTCTGGTGCTGAAGTTCCTCATACCTTTACTCCCCAGGCCAGTTCTCTTTTCCAGACCTGTCTCTCCCAAATTCCTAGGAAATCGGTAAATCTTAAAGTTAACGTAAAAAGCTATCATTACCCTGTGCATTGTTAATAAGACAGATACAATATCTTGAGAGAGCTATAATTTAGGGACTTTACAGCTTATCTGTTGATCAGATGATGGGGACCAGGATCAACCTAACAACCAGGCAGATGGCCAGGTCACCTGTTGATGTTATCTTCACATACCTTCACCCATATCCACCCTTCACCAAGTATCCTTTAGAAGAAGAGTCATGAACCCCCAAATGTAGCTCTTACTCTGGAAATGACCCACATTCTCTCTTGAATGTGCATTTCTTGCTTTCCTAAATAAATCTCTGTCTATGTCTCTGATTGGTGCTGAAATTCGTTTCCATTAGGTAAGCCAAGGCCCCCACCCAGCCTGAGTTGTGCCCCCTCTCCCCCACTGGGAACTGCTCCCAACCCTTCACGGAATCAATGCTTCTCTCGCAACAAAGTGATACTCAACAATGATGCCAAGATAACTCACTGGGGAAAAGGATGTCATCTTTTCTTCAAATGATGTGGGAACAACTGAATATCTATAAAGGAAAATAAAATAGAACCTCAATTCTTACCACACACAAAAACTAACTGGAAATGGAACACAAACATAAATACAAAGACAAAATTATAAAGTTTCTGGAAGAAAATATAGGAATAAATCTTTGTGAACTTGGGGCAGAAAAGATTTCTTAGGACACAAAAAGCACTAACCATAAAAGAAAAAGTAATCACTTAGATTTCATCAAAATTAGAAACTTCTCTTCAGAAGACACTGTTGAGAAAATAAAAAGATAAGCCACAAACTGGGAGAAAATACTCAAAACATTCATCTATTTTAAATATAAAAATATAAAATATTTATCTATTTTTAAACGTAAAATAGACAAAGCCCTTGTACCCAAATATACAAAATTCTAATACCTGAATAATAATATGATAAACAACATAATTTTTAAAAATGGGCAAAAGATTTAAACAGATACTTTATGGAAGAGAATGTAAAAGTAATAAACACAGGAAAAGGTGTTCAACATCATTAGTAATCAAGGAAATATGAATAAAATCACAATGGATACCACTGCGCATCCAATGGAATAGTTAAAATTTAAAAACGGATAACACCAAAGGTTGGCAAGAATGCGAAGCAACTGGAACTCTTACACATTGCACACATATCATGGGAATGTAAAATGGTAGAACAGTCTAGAATTTTCTAGAATTTTCAATTTAAATGCATACTGGCCACATGACTCAGCAATTCCACTCCTAGGTTTAGAGAGAAATTAAAATGTATGTCGACCAAAAGACTTGCACACAAATATTTGTAACAATTTTACGTGTGAGAGCCCTCAAACTGGAAACCACCCAGATACCTGTCAATAGACAAATGGATAAACAAAATGTAGTATCTGCCTACCTACCATGGAATATTACCCAGCAATCAAAACAAACCAACTACCAATTCTCTATGGCATCCTGTGAAGCACTAAAAGGCACACACAGCAGAGTGCACAATGTAGTTCTCCATTTATATGGAATCCTAGACAAACCGATAGTGGATGGGTTGGGAAGGGACAGGCCACAGACGGGACGGGACCCGGGGCTTTCTGGGGGACATACAGCTGTTCTTTATATTGACTTGGGCTCTGGTTACCCAGATGTATACATTTTTAAACCATCCATAAAACTATACACTTAAAAGGAGTGCATTTTATTGTCTGTGTAATACATTTAAAAATGCCTCCATAGAGTTGATTTTGATAATTAAGAGAGATTATGAGAACTGGAGGCCTTGGGCACAGGATGGCAGAAGTTCTGTGTGGCTGGGGCAGAGCCCGGTGCTTGGCATACAATAAATTGGGTTTGTTTGTTTGTTTGTTTGTTTGTTTATTCATTTGCTCATTCATTCATTCATTCATTTTGGTACAAGGGATCAAACCGAGAGGAGTTCTACCTCCGAGCTACACTCGCAACCCTTTTTTATGTTTTTTATTTTGAAACAGGGTTTCACTAAATCCTGAGGGTCTCACTAAGTTGCTGAGGATGGCCTCAAACCTGTGATCCTCCTGTCTCAGCCTCCCAAGTACTGGGATGACAGACATGCGTCCCCATGCCTGAGTTACCCTAAATTGTTCTGATACACAAAGAGGGGAAGGAGCAGCAGGAGATAGTGACAGAAAGAGATGACCCACAAAAATCAAGACCGGGAAGGCACCAGAGCCCCTCCTGGGCCCCTCGCCAGCTCTCCACCTTCTCAGTTTCTATGCAGAGAGATGCTGATGGCTACCGCGAGGTCGAAGCGAAGCCCATGCAAGACAACGCACCAGGCCTGCACACACCCAGGCCTTGGTGTGTCAGCAACAGAGGAGCCGCGCGCAGCTCTTCTCTGATCCCTCTGCCTCTCTGGATGTGACCTAACCAGCACACGCACATCTCCGGCTCCTGCATCCCTGCCCTGCTCGGCCTGACCCTCTCTGCTCATGGAAGGCAAGGACAGCAGCCAGCCTCGGGCGAGGGCGAGCTGGCTGTCTCTCTGTGGCTGCCCAGAACGTCTGCGGAACCCAGCAGGCAGGGCTGAGCGTCTGAGATTCTTCAGATGGAACCGGATAACAAGCGGGACTTCCTCTTTAGATTTAATGTGTCCCAGCAGCGCCAGACCTCTATCTTTTGTAAAACCACAAGGACGACTTGTCGGTCCAGGGATAACTGTAGACAATGAATAACAACCCTGGGGTGCATTCCCAGCCAGGGCAGAGTCTCAGGAAGCAGGAGCAGGCCGGATTCCCAGGAGCACTAAACATGGAGGAGCCTGCAGTTCCAAGTGTGATACGGGAGACCCTTCTGGGTAGCACAGGACACGTACTTGTTGATGTCAGGTTTTCCATTTACCATAGGCATATGTGAAGTTTTCTTTTTAATAGGTCTTTTTTAAAAAGAGTAGTAGGTGGGTAATGGAATCAATCTTAGGTAGATGTAACAAAAGTGGCAGATGGTGTGCAAACAGCTGCCTGGTGTGTCGATAGTGACATTAACTGACCTCTCTTACATTCCTGTACTATCGGGATAATACCAACCAAAGAAGGGAGCTACAAAATATGTCATCCCTCTAGCCTAGCTCCTGGGACATGGTATGTGCCCCATAGATCAGCACTCATTGCAGCAGATGTACTGAGGCTGGTTATTCAACTTTCTTTCTTTCTTTCTTTCTTTTTCTTTATTCTTTCTTTCTTTCTTTCTTTCTTTTTCTTTATTTCTTTCTTTCTCTTTCTCTTTCTTTCTTTATTATTCTTTCTTTCTTTCTTTCTTTCTCTTTCTTTCTTTCTTTCTTTCTTTCTCTTTCTCTTTCTTTCTTTATTATTCTTTCTTTCTTTCTTTCTTTCTTTCTTTCTTTCTTTCTTATTTATTTATTTATATTTGGTACTGGGGATGGAGTCCAGGCACATTCTACCTCTGATCTACACCCCCTGCCCTTTTTTATTTTTTATTTTGAAACAGGGTCTTGCTAAGTTGCAGAAGCTAGCCTTGAACCTGAGACCCTCCTGTCTCAGCCTCCCAAGTACTGGGATGACAGGTGTGCACCTCTGCACCTACCTGGTTATTCAGATTTTGACTTCCACAGCTTTCAGATCCTGCACCTTGGCTCCGTTCTGATTTGTAACCCAGCCGCCTCTGAGCTGACTCTTTCTGGGCGCTCTGTATCTTTGTGTATGTGCTCTCTTCTTCAAACACCACCCTCTCCCTTTCCACCTGCCCAAATTGTATCCAGCCATCCTGGCACAGCTCTTTACAGATCTTCTTTGGGGAAGAAACTGAACTGGAACGAAGCCACCAAGGACCTGGACATTAGTTGGGCAACATATGAGGGACCAAAACCCAGGGTACGGAGCTCTGGGAAGACATGGACCCAGGGATAAGGCCACCGGCTCAGCTGCTGACATACTCATCACCCACCCATTGGCCTACCTACCTCCTGCCCTGCCACCTAGAATCCCATCCACTTCCCTGTGTACATAACCACCAGCTCAGTCAACATTCTCACTGATATAATCCGAAACAACTGACCACACAACTTAGAGGAAGGATTTATTTGCTTTCAGTTTTTGGAGATTTGGGGGTTCAGTCCATGTGAGGCTAGGTCTGCAGATCTCAGGGTATGGTGGCAGGAAGCAGAGAGAGAGAGAGAGCAAGGCTCTGCTCTCACATGATAGAGGCCAGAAGCAGAGAGAGCCACCAAGCAGGGGGATTTGAAGACAAAAGTACAGTCCCTAAAGCCACACCCCCAGGAACCCACCTTCTTCAGTCACACCCCACCGGCCTAGGTTACCACCCAGTAAATCCATTACAATGGATTTATCCGCTGATGAAATTAATAACCCTCATGGCTTAATTATATAAGCTCCAAACATTAATACATGAGCTCTTCAGAGAACATTCTATTTCTAACCATAACACCCACCCAGCTCCCCACATCACCCCCATCCTCCTGCCCTCTTATCCCCTTGTACTCTGTGGGATAAGTTATCTTCTGCTCTAACAAACGGTGCCCAAATCTATTCTGTCTTCTGTTCTGTTTCCCCTCGTTTCTTGGCCTTCTTTTGGGTGAGTTCAGCATTTTCACCTCCTTCTACTCTGTGAGTGTTTGTACCATACATAGAGGCTTCGTCATCATCTACTTCCAAGTGGTGCTACGCTGTATCATGTACAGTGTAAGACCTGACAATAATATACTTTACATTTTCCCCTCCCAGCCACTGGGCTGTTGTGAAACATTTTATTTCTCCACCTGTTATAAACCCCATACTATGTTGTATTTTTGCTTTAAAAAATCCCCTTTTAGAAGAACAAAATTATGTCATTTGCAGGAAAATGAATGGAACTAGAGATTATCATGCTAAATGAGATCAGCCAGACCCAGAAAATCAAGGGTCAAACATCTTTTCTCACATGTGTCAACTAGAGAGAAAAAAACAGAAAGAAACGGAATCTCATGAAAGTCAGAGAGACCAGTAGAGTCATGGAAGGGAACCAGGGAGGGAGGAGGGGAGGGAAAGAGGAACAAGCCAAATAATGTCATGTGCACACATGAGTGTATCACTTTGAATCTCACGATCATGTTCACTGACAACTCACCAATAGAAGGTTAATTTTTTTTGTACTGGGGATGGAACCCAGGGGCATTCTACTCCAAGCTACACCCCCAGCCCTGTTTTATTTTGAAACAGGGTCTCACTAAGTAGCTGAGGCTGGCCGCGCGATCCTCCTGTCTCAGCCTCCCAAGTACTGGGATTATAAGCATGCACCACCGCGCCTGGCTAAAAGATTAATTTTCAAAAATTCCTTTTAAAAGAAATTAAGCCAGGCGTGGTGGCACACGCTTGTAATCCCAGTACTTGGGAGGCTGACAAGAGGATCCGGGTTTGCGGCCAGCCTCAGCTACTTAGTGAGGCCTCCGCAACTCAGTGAGACCCTGTTTCAAAATAAAGAATAATAAAAAAAAATAGGGCTGGGGGTGTAGCTCGGAGGTAGAATGCCCCTGGGTTCAATCCCCAGTACCGCAAAAAAAAAAAAAAAATTGTCCCTTCTCTTCGGGGACTACAGTTAATGCACATTAGGGTGACTGAAGTCGTCCTACACATCACTGATTGTTTTATTATTAGTCTTTGAAGCATTTTTCCTTTTTTGAGTTTCCTCTGGATAGTTCTTATTGCTCGGTCTTCAAGTTCACGGATCGTCCCTCCTCCATATCTAATGTGCATTTATAAAACCCAACGTGCCAGGCGTGGTGGCACACGCTTGTCATCCAGTACTTGGGAGGCTAAGACAGGAGGATCCCAGGCTCAAAATCAGCCTCAACAACTTAGCGAGGCACTCCGCAACTTAGTGAGACCCTGTTTCCAAATAAGAAATAAAATCAGGTTGCTTGGGGGGTATAACTTGGAGGTAAAATGCCTCTGGGTTCAATCCCCAGTACAAACAAACAAATAAATAAATAAATAAATAAATACATACATACATACATAAATAAATCCCAACATACTTTTTAGCTCAGATATGGTAGTTTTCATGTCTATAAGTTCAATTTGGCTTCTTATATTTTCTGTCTCACTATTTGACATGTTCAGTCACTCATCTATCTTCCTCAAGACATAGATTATAGTTCTAATAACAGCGTGAAGGTCCCAGCCTCCTGATTCGATGATTTCTATAAGTTCTGGGTCAATTTCTATTGATTTTTCTCCTCATTATGAATCCTATTTTTCTGCTTCTTTTCATACATGATAATATTTGACTAGATGTCAGACATTTATCTTCTGGACACTAGGTATTTTTACATTCCTATAAATACTCATGACTCTTGTTGTGGGACATGATTAAGTTACTTAGAACCAATTTAATGCTTTTAAGATTTACTTTTAAGCTTTGTTATATAGAACCAGAGTCGCATTTAATCTGGGGCTAATTTTTCCCCATTGCTGAGGCAAACATTTCTGTGCATTCTCCCTGATTATGAGATTTTCCATTCTGGACAGTGAAAGCAGGCATTATTCCCATCCTTGTGTGAGCGACAGGGATTTCCTCCTCTGATTCTTTTTGGGAGATTCGTTTCCTTGCCTTGTGAAATCTTTTCTTTTCTTTTTTTTTTTTTTTTTTTGCGATACCGGGGATTGAACCCAGGGGCGTTCTACCTCTGCACTACACCCCTGGCCCTATTTTTTTTATACTTTATTTTTGAAACCGGGTCTCATGAAGTTGCAGAGGGCCTCACTAGGTAGAGAGAGAGAGAGAGAGAGAGAGAGAGCTGAGGCTGGCCGCGAACCCGGATCCTCCGGTCTCCGCCTCCCAAAGTACTGGGATTACAAGCGTGAGCCACCACACCTGTCGTGAAATCTTTTCTTACACACACATTGGTTAGTGCTGAGCTGAATACACCAGGGACCTCCCGCAGGATTCTGGAGTGTTCTCTCTGCAGCTTCTCCTCTACGATGATTTCCCCTGCAAACTCAAGCCTCCTTGACTTTGAAGCTCTAGCTACTCAAATTGGGGAGACTTTCAACCTCTCCTAGGTTCCCCTCCAGGCATTAAGCTGGGGCAAAAGGGGGTTCACCCTGTTTGCTTCCCATCTTTTAAGTATCACGGTTCTTATGGTCTAATGTCCAATGTCCTAAGAGCCATCGTTTCATAGATTTGTCTAGTTTTTTTGTTTTTGTTTTTTGGTGGTTTTTTGGGGGGGCAGGTTGTTTTGGATGAAAGTAAACCCAGCCCATCTAGTGAATCCATCTTGGTCAGAATTGGAAGTCTCAAAGTCTCGAATGTTTGTCCTTCGGTATTGTCAGTTTGAAATCTCGATTAGTCATCCAAGTGGAGATGAACATCCTAAGGTTTTATGAGTCAAAGACTGTGGGGAGTCAACATGTTCAGTCCCTTGCGAGTTGCCTGTTTTCTTGGAACTCCCTGCAAACACCTTGGCAGCTGACAGATAAGAGAGGACTCAAGACGTTCTGTGCTGGGAGGAATGTGTGCTCCAGGCTCCCTTCCCAATTCACCACCACCGTCACTCTGACGATTGTTTTGTCTTCAACAAAGCCATTTTCTCTTTCTTTTTTGTCCAGGCATGTGGTAGCTTACAAAATTTAATTCCTTCAAACAATCACTGGGTTGCTAATCTATTTGCTTTCATTTCAGTTCCGGGTATTAATCATTACTAAAGTTCTTTCCTAGTCATAGTTCTCAAAGTTTGCTTGCTTGCATGTGTGTGTGTGTGTGTGTGTGTGTGTGTGTGTGTGTGTGTGTGTGTGTGTGATGTTGCTGGGGATTGAACCCAGGGACTCAAGCATGCCAGAAAAGCACTCTACCACTGAGCTACACCTCTACCCCTTGAAGTTTTCTTTACCACCCCCATTATTGCATATTTCTCTCTCTCTCTCTCTCTCTCTCATTGTGTGTGTGTGTGTGTGTGTGTGTGTGTGTGTGTGTGTGTGTGTGTAAAGGCAGCAACACTGAGCCTATCCAGCTTAAACAGAAAAGCCAGATTCAAATTTTTGCCCTGAGTGCTTTATTCAACTGATAAATGTTACTGAGCCTTGGTTGTTGAAAGCTTGAAAAATCTTACTTTTTCCTACTTGGGGCTTCAAAATACTGGCTTTTGCATCCTTTCAAGACCCCCATGTTTGAGAGCATCTGTATTTTAGTTCATCTCTCTGTTTTCAGAATGTACATCCTTCATGTAATACAGCCATTAATGTCCTGTCAGGACTCTGCTCTCTCCTCTCCCCTGGTCCTGAGGACACAGAGGCATATGCTCCTCCTCTTCCCCTTCAACACCAAGCGTTCTACCAAATGCTTTTCCTCTAAAGACTTGGATCTCTACTTCTCTAGCTCCAATACTAGCTTCCTTACTGCTAACAACCTACTATGAAGCCAAGCCATATACCTTAGGGCTTTATTTCAGCAATATCCCACCTCATCTATTAGTTTACTTATCTGTCAGGATGGACTAACACCTATAACAGACTTAGATTTCAGTGGCTTAATACAGCAAAGACCATTCCCCCCAACACACACACACACACACACACACACACACACACACACACACACACACACTGGTAGTTCCTGTTTGGGCTGTGCTAGGGTTTGGATGTGGAATGATCCTCAGAGATTCATGTGTTGGAGGCTTGGTCCTCGGTGCAGCAGCGTTGAGCGGTGGGGCTCCGGGGAAGCAATGAAATCAAGGGCTCTGACCCCATCAGTGACTTTATCCATTGGTAGCCTGATGGTGGTTAATCTGTTGATAGAATGGTCTACTTGGAGGTGGTACCTAGTTAGAGGAAGTAGGTCACTGGGGGTGTACCCTGGAAGGTTTATCTCCTCCCCTCCACCCTCCTGCTTCTCGGCTGCCATGAGCTGAGCAGCTTCCTCCTTCATGCCCTTCCGCCATGATGTTCTGCTTCACCTTAGGCCAAAAGCAATGGAGCCAGCCCACCGTGGACTGAAAATTCTAACACTGTAAGCCAAAATAAAGCCTTCCTTTTTTTTTTTTTTTTGGTAGTACTGGGGATTTAACCCAGGGGCATTCTATCTCCAAGCCATACCCCCAGCCCTATTTTTTTTTAAAACAGGGTCTCACTAAGTTGCTGAGGCTAGCCTCAAACCTGTGATCCTCCTGTCTCAGCCTCCCAAGTACTGGGATTCCAGGCGTGGACCACCATGCCCAGCCACGCCTTCCTTCTTCAAGTTGTTGATGTCAGGTGTTTTGGTGATGGTGATGAAAAGCTGCTAACACGGGTGGTCCTTCCATCTTGTGGTTCTGTTATCCCATCACAGTCCTCAGCTGGGTCCTCTGCCTTCAGGTATATGAAGGATACCAGCTTAAGAGTTCATGGGAGATCAAGGAGTTGGGCCAGGAAGTTATATTCATTGGCCAGAATTTATGACATGGCTCCACCCAGAAGCAGGGAGCACTGGGAAATGTAGTCTTCCTGTGTGCCTGCAAGACAAAGTAAACGGCTTGGCGATTTCACAGCACTGTCCAAGTGCCTGCCTTCATACCTACCACCTACCTGCTTTTTCCCTTTGTATGAGTCAGGATTCTCCAGAGAGACAGAACCAAAAAGATATATGTTGACATAGAAAAAGAGACTTATTATGAGGGATTGGCTCGTGCAACAATAAAGACCAAGAAGTCCCATGATGTCCTTTCCACAAGCTGGAGACCGAGGAAAGCTGGTGATGTAGTTCCAGTGCAAGCTGGAAGGCCTCAGAATGAGGAGAACCAATGGTATGAGTCCTGGTCTTAGGTCAAAGGCTGAAGAGCCAAGAGTGTCAATTCTGAGGGCAAGAGAGGATGGTGTCCCAGTTCAAGCAGATGGAGTGAATTCGCTCTTCCTCTGCTGTTTTGTTCTACTCTGGCCCTCAGTGTGTCAGTTGATGCCTGCCCATATTGGCCAGAGTGATCTTTACATAGTCTCCTGGTTCCCATGCTAATCTCGTCCAGAAATGCCCTCACAGACACACCTCGAAATAATGTTTAATGAGCTACGTGGACATCCATTTCAGTTGATCTTCTCACTGCTGTGACCCAAAATACCTGATGATCACAACTCAGAGGAAGGAAGATGTATTGGCTCACAGCTCTAGAAGTTTCAGAGATTGTAGTCCACGTTAGTCTGGGTGAAGTCTGCAGAGCTCAGAGCATGGTGGCAGGAAACAGAGAGCACAACCAGAGGGACTCTGCTCTCACATCCTGGAGGCTGGAAGCAGAGATCCAGAGAGAGAGCAAGGGAAGGAGGGACAATGTATATAGTCCCCAAGGCCACACCCCCAGGAACCCCGACCCAGAAACCAAGCCCCGCCTCCAACATGGCGGCCTTGTCTATGACATGAACTCTGGGAGACACTCTAAATCCAAACCCAGCCAGGCGTGGTGGTGCACGCTGGTCATCCCAATACTTGGGAGGCTAAGACAGGAGGATTGCAGATTCATGGCCAGCCTCAGCAACTTGTGAGGCCCTCTGCAACTTAGTGAGACCCTGTTACAAAATAAAGAATAAAATAAGGCTGGGGGTGTAGCTCAGAGGTAGAATGCCTCTGGGTTCAATCCCCAGTACCAATAAATAAATAAATAAATAAATCCAAACCCATAACAACACCCCTTCCCCTAGTCAAGTTAACACACATAATTAACCAGCACACCCTCTTCCCTAGGGCTATCTGCCCTCCTACTGAGCACCAACCACCTCAGAGGATGGATGAGGTGCCGTGGTCTGAGCATGTCCCCTCCCTGTTCCTGTACTGGAACCCAAATCCCTCCTGTGGCTGCGTTGGGAGGCGGAACCTAGTGGAAGGTGTTTGGATCATGAGGAAGAAGAGCCCTTGTGAATGGGTAAATGCGGCTCAATAGGACGTGCTGTTCTCACAGGACGGGCTGAGCTGTTGCCAGAGCCGGTTGTTATAAAGTGAAGGAGCCTCTCCCGGTCTCTTCAACACGCACCCACTCACCCTCTCACTTCCACCCCGGGCTGCAGCCCCTGGGGCCTCACCAGAAGCCAAGTGGGTGCTGTCACCATGCTCTCGGAATTCCCAGCCTTCAAAACCATGAGCCAAACCATACTGCTTGCCTTCCTCTGTTGCTCAGGCCATGGTATAACAACAGACAGGGGCTAAGACGGCAGGTTGGCCCCGTGCTCTGCAGTGGGCTTGGCTTCCCAGGGGCCTGAGAGCCTTTCTTCAAGTCCCTGGCTTTGGGGGCACTCTCTCTCCTTAGACTTGCTCCACACTCTCCTGCCCCACATTTCTTGGTCCGATACATGTGCCTTTTTCTCAGTTTGCATAGTAAAGAGAGGAGGTCTGGCCCATGTCACTAGTGAGGCAATGCTTGGCTGGGGCAGAAACTCGGCCTTTATGACAAGACCTTTCTGTTTCTTGGGCTATGGAGGAAAGGGCTGGAGTCCCACTCCTCTCTTGGACACTCAGGTTGGGCCAGGAAGGATCAGTTGACTGGTAACTATATATAGTGTGGTTGTGTTCCGGTCAGCATTCTTGCAGCTATAATCCAAAAGACTGGTCATGTAATTTAGAGGAAAGATTTATTTTCTTAGTTTCAGGTTCATTCCATGTGAGGCCGGGGACCGCGGATCTCAGGGCATGGTGGCGGGAGGCGGAGAGAGGGAGAGCACACGGGCTGTGCTCCTCACATCATGGAGGCCGGAAGCAAGAGAGCGAACAGGGGGAGGAGGATCCATATATAATCCCCAAGGCTGTACCCCCAGGGACCCACCTCCAGACACACCCTACCAGCCCAGGCCACCACCCAGATAAATCCATAATGGATTTATCCACTGCTGGGATTACACCCCTCAAGACTCAATTATATCAGCTCCAAACATTAATAAATGAGCTCTTTAGGGGATATTTTATATCTACCTATAACAGGCAGGAAGGGCTCTCAGCAGAGATGAGCTGAGCTTTCAGCTTGCAGAAAGCAGATCATGGGACTTCTCAGCCTTTACAGTTGTGTGCTGTGTTCTCTGCCTCTCTCATTAAGAAATACAATGCTGGATGCTAACGCTGAAATATCCCCAACAGTTGGAGCTGCAGGGGCGGGCAGGCTGTGACAGACCCTTGTGCCTGTCAGGATGTGCGGGAGTGGAGGCTCCTGGGGGATAGAACAGATGCTCGGAGCAAACCTCAGAGGAGGGAGGCTGTTCATATCCTGAGGTCAGAGGTCAGAGGGACGAGCCTCTGACCTTGACCTCCCAGGTGCCTGCTCTCATCTGAGGCTGAGCTGGGCTTCTCGTGTTTCATGCAGAAGTCCAGGGGTGGGCTTCTCCACACTCTACTCACTGTGTCTAGGAGAGCCCTGACTCCTCTAGTTCTTAAATCCACGCTGCTCTGGGAGCTGACTGCCCCCCAAGGCTACATGACAAGACCACAAGCCCTTCACCAGCACAGCACCTGGGAGGCTGGCCCCACCCGGCCAATGCCACTGCCGCTGCACAGTCCTGTGACCGCTAGCTTCGGCTGTCCATCTTGCTGCCTGGACTCCATGACCCTTGCAGGCCGAGACAGGTCTCGCCTGTGTCTCTACCTCTTGAGCCCAGTAAACTATCTGGCACCAGGTAGGTGCTGGGTAAATGAAGGATGAAAAAACAATGAGTGAACCAACCCATGACTGAGGACACGCACAGGGCCTCTATCCGACACCTGACAGAACTTACTTGAAAGTTCTTGAAAGTCTGCAGAGAGCAGACTGTATCTGCAGCAGGAGGCAGCATGGAAGAAAGAAGGAAGCAAGGATGGAAGGAAGGAAGGAAGGAAGGAAGGGAGGGAGGAAGGGAGGGAGGAAGCGAGGAAGGAAGGAAGGAAGGAAGGAAGGAAGGAAGGAAGGAAGGAAGGAAGGAAGGAAGGAAGGAAGGGCAGCCTCCTGATGCCAGGTGAGGCCAGGTCCTTCTGGAGCAGGGGCTGTGGCTGCAATGGAGAGACGCCTAAGGAGCTCCCGGCCCAACAGACAGGCCAGGAGGCAGAAGTACTCCTGTGAACTAATTACCTCTTCCCTTTTGTGCTGTGGCATGAAGTCTCTCCTTCCTTTAGTTGTGAAATCGTTGTAAAGTTTCCTGAGCACCTAAGATGTGCTGGGCTCAGAGGATTCAGTACAACCAGTACAGGCCCTGTCCTCACGGGCCTGCCAGGTAATTGGCCAACAAGTAATTAACTGTACACAGCATAGTAAGGGCACAGCCCTCGGGCTGAGAACCCTTCACCTTTACCTTTAACCTGGGTGAAAAGCCGGGCTTGTATGTGGACAAGCAGGCTTCTTCCTCTTTGCTCTCTTCCTGGGACAGGAGTCAAACACTTCATTTCTGGGACTGTGGCTCTTACCCACCGAGGCTAACGGGATAATAGGAGGTATTTCTTTTGCAGTACTGGGGATTGAACCCAGGGACATTCTACCTCTTGGCTACACCCCCAGCCCTATTTTTTATTCTTTACTTTGAAACAGGGTCTCACTAAGTTGTGGAGGGCCTCACTAAGTAGCTGAGGCTGGCCGTGAACCTGGATCCTCCTGTCTCAGCCTCCCAAGTACTGGGATGACAAGCGTGCACCACCACGCCTGGCTGGGTTTGGATTTAGACTGTCTCCCAGGCCTCATGTCATAGACAAGGCCGCCATGTTGGAGGCGGGGCTTGGTTTCTGGGTCAGGGTACCTGGGGGTGTGGCCTTGGGGACTATATACCTTAGGAGGTATTTCTGAGTAGGGTAGAGAGAAGAGACAGGAACACGGATGAAAGGAACAACAACAAGTACCTGCTCCCTGTCAGTCCCGCATGTCGACTCTCTTACACCACGGGTCCGCTCACGGAGCCATGCTGCATCAGTCTGAGCAGAGAACAGGGTGGCGACCCGGTCAGCTCCAGGCGGGTACCTGGGTGGTGTCCCTGGAGGCCATCAGCCTCCCCAGGTGAAGGCTTGTGGTCCTGTGGGTGCATCTCCACAAGCCAGGCCCTTCCTGCCCCTCCTCCACACTTCTACATACAAGACCACACATGTCTGGACTCCAGTGCGTGCTTGGCCATCCAGAAGAAAACCCTACAGAGAAGAATTTTCTCTCTGCTTTCTTAACATTAAGGGTGTGGCCAAGGAGTCTCCAGAGGGATTCTGTTAACCCCGTTGATGCTGAACTCAGAGAAGGGTCCAAACAAGTCTCCTCGTGCCACAATTAGATCTATCTATAAACCTTTACTGCTGGAGTGGCGCTCCACGATTCCCAGAGCTCATGAGAACCACCCGAGGGCAGATTTCTCCACCCCGGGGCCACTCCCACAGGGAAAGCTGGTGCCTCCTGCTCACCCCCAGCACTTGCAGCCACTGACCGGCTGACCAAGCAGAATTTTCCAGTCACACCCAGGGAATATGAGCGGCGACATGAGGGTAAGGTTGTACATGTTGTAGTAGAAGAAAGTTTTTGTAATGTCAATAGGTCTTCGTGTTTTAGGTGCCCCTGAGGGAAAGAGGAGATTCCCAGCTTTTCTCCTGCAATGCTTTGGGGTGAGGACATCAGCCATCAATTTCAATATTATGAACAGGGAGTGGGAGGGAGCGGGGTGGGATCCGGAGGGAAATGCACCAGGAAATGCTGTGTGCATGTATGCGTCTATCACACTAAACCTCAATCTGCTATATGGTCACAATGCACCAGTAAAAGTGTGTGTGTGTGTGTGTGTGTGTGTGTGTGTGTGTGTGTGTGTTTTGGTGGTGCTGGGGATTGAACCCAAAGCATTCTACCTCTCAGCTACACCCCCAGTCCTTTTTATTTTTAGTTTTTATTTGGAAACAGGGTCTCACTAAGTTGCTTAGGGTCTTGCTAAGTTGCTGCTGAGGCTGGCTTCCAACCTGTGATCCTCCTGTCTCAGCCTCCCAAGTACTAGGATTACGGGTGTGCACCACCATGCCCGGCTAAAAGTGTATTTTTTTAAAAAAAGAGTTCCATGAGTTGGACTGACCTCTGTCTTCCATCCCTTATATGACACCCCAGCCCTCACTAGGGTCTTAAACATGGGCAAGAAGGATTTACCCCTGCTCCCCCCCACCATGTGAAGGAGGTATCTTTGAAAAAGCCCCACTGGGGCCTGGTGGGACAACTTCACACTGAGACCCAGGGTGGCACCTCACTCAGGGAGTGGGTGGGGGCTGAGAGGTTGCCCCATCTCTCTAGCTCCTGGGTCATGGCCCCTTCCTCCAGGGCACCACTCCCTGTCCCACCCCCGGACCCCTCTCTCAGCCTCAGCCTCATTCTGATGCAAATATCAGTTGCCCCCCACCCACCCCCAGGCCTCCCTCGCCCTCCTGCACACTGGTGAGAATGGCTGGTTCTAACCTAGCCTGCTGAGAAAAGGTTCCTATGGGGAGCGTCTGTGCTAAAAAAAATGACACCAATAGAAAACCAGCAGAGTATGCAGCAGAACCCGAGGGTCCGCCGAGGCCATCCACCTCAAATCTTAACGAGCAAATCGTCTGCGGATCTTGTTAAAACACAGATTCAGATTAAAAAGGAATTCCCGGGTTATGCCAATATGTCCATGCTGCAGACCACACTCTGAGTCATGTGAGAATAGAATTAGATCTTTTCTATCAAATGAAACCTTGACTTGGGCTCCATTTTGTAAAACTGCCATTGTGTATGAATGTGTGCTTGTATTTCTGTAAGGATAGCATTTCCTGGAAATCTTGAGTGCCAACTCCTCCCCTGGCATCCCCTTCAGCCAATGGTGTAAAGGTTGTAAGGCTATGCTCCCACCAATAGGAGCACAGCACAGAAGCCCACGCTGGAAATAAAACACCCAGAAGTTCTCCACCATGCTGTCCTGCACGCCTGTTTTACAGGTGGCAGGATCCCTTTTTGCAAAAAGTAAAATTCACCTTGCTGAGCTGCTTTCAAATATGTGTCTTTCCTTATGATGCCATAGAAATTTATTTCTGATAGTAATAAGCCTAAGGAACAGCAAGGCAGGCAGCTGGGAGCCTCGCAGGGTCTCCCCTAAAGCCGTGACTACACTGACTACCTTGAGCTCAGCCGGGTGCTCGCAGGTGAGCAACAGCCCAGGCAAAGGGACCACAGGTCCCCATTTGGGCAGTGGCTCTCTTGGGGGCTTGGTCTTGATGCTCATGGGACTCAGCAGTCTTCTGATACTCACCCTTCAGCCTCTTCTAGTCTAAACTCCCTTCTCTTAAAACAAATTTCTGGTTGGAGAACTTTTCTGTCCCCATTTTTCTACCCTCTGCCTCCCCTCCCTGATTATTCATTTCTCAAAAAGAGAGACAAATTTGCCAATCTGATTGGTCAGAACGCAAGACTATTCATTGACCATCAAGGTCAACTTTGGCTGCAGTTTCCTCCATACCCTTTTGCAAACCCCGGGTACTTCTTCCCACCTTGGGATGAGTCTCATGTGTCTCTTTCTGTTTCATTTCCTCCACACCTATAGGGGGACTGGGGAGTTACCTGGGCCTGCCCTGCATACACAGGTATGTTAGATTCACTTGGACCTTGAGGTCTAAGCCTCCTCCCGCCATCTTTTCTCAAAAGGCCTTGTATTTGGGAGTATCAGACTCTTGTCTACTGGCTCTTCAAGACTCCTTTGGTTGCAAAGAAACAAAATAAAACCAACAAACCTGGGGCTGGATGTATACAGCTCAGTGGTACAGTGCTTGCCTGACATATGTGAAGCCCTGGGTTTGATCTACAACACTGAGAACAAACCCACAAAACCTGACTCGCCTGTCCTAAATAATCCAAGGGGCTTTATTGGTTAACCAAAATGTCCAGAGGTAGGACTGGCCCTAGAGCTAGGGAAGCACACCTGGAGAGCAAAAAGAGCACAGAAAAGGGAAATGGGCAGCCGCTGATTGAGCAAAGAGCACACTGGGAATCTTTGCATACGTGCCGGATGACGGAGACCGCCAGATGGCACAGTTCTGGCCAGGGACGTGAGGACAGACGCCCAGGGCTCTAGCACCAGTTGCTGCCTCGCCTCCCAGTGCTGCCCATAAGCACCTCGATCCATCTCTGCTCCACTCCACAAGGGCTATTCCCTCTGCCTGCCATGCCTTCCTTCCCCATTCTCTTTTCTCTTCTGAAACGTTGCCTCTCCCTTTAAAGCCCTGCTCACACAATTCCCTCATCCCCCAGGGAGTGTCCAGGGCTGGGTCCATCCTCCTATCCCCACCACAATCCCCTACTTCCAACATCACCTGCCCTGCCCTGTCCTGTGTTGAGCCCATGTCGCCCTTTGGATCCTCAACAGTCTGCCTCCCTCCCTGTGCCCGGCTCCTCTGCACAACCAGTGTGCTGAATTCACCCCTGAGCCCCAAGTCTTGGCACGCAACCAGCACACGTCCATGCAGCGACGGATAGACAAGGAATGCGTCCAATCACAGCTCCAATTCCCTCATTAAAAAAATGGATACATGGATATTTTCCCTGTCTATACCACAGGGTTGTTTCAGTAAAGCAAGAGAGATTCTATCTATGATTGTGCTGTGTCAGTGGAAGCCATTTTATGACTGGAATGTGCACAGGAGAACTTCATAAACCCCACATCGGTTTCTGGTCCAAGGCCTCTGTCTCATCTCTCCAAGTCTCCACCCACCCCCTTTTCAGCCTGATTTTCTACCATGCAAATTTTGTCGCAAAAATCAGAAGCAAAAGTGTTGATTCTGTGACATACGAGGTCTCAAACTATAAAAGGAAGGGGCCATAGAAAAGCAAGTACAAACTGTATAGTTTGATCCTAATTATACAGATGAATCGAATCTGAGCAGTAAGCGTATGATCAAGCCCCTATTATCACAGGGGCACCAGACATCAAGAACACTCGAGACGGGGGATAGCATTCGCTGGGAGCATTCTTTACTGCCATGTTAGGAAAATTCTTAAACCGGCTTTGCTCAGTCAAATGTCAATCCACCCTCCCTCCTTCCTTTCCCCCCTCCCAGACCACACTGCAGTGCTCAATAAATGTGATACACCACATTAGCAGAATGAAAGATAAAAATCATATGCTCGTCTCAACAGACGCAGAAAAAGCATCTGAAAACATGTAATACTCTTTCATGTTTAAAAAAAAACAACACTTGACCAACTAGGAGCAGACATCAACATAATAAAAAGCTTCTATGAAAAACCCACAATAAACTTCATACTTAATAGCAAAAGGCTGAAAGCATTTCCTCTAAGATCAGGAGCAAGACAAGGGGGCCATTCCCATTACTTCTATTCAACATAGTACAGCACTAGAAGTCACAGCCAGAGTGCTTAGGCAACCTAGCAAGACCCTGTTTCAAAACAAAACAAAACAAAAAAGACTGGGGGCGTAGCTTGTAGGAAGACTGCCCCTGAGTTCAATCCTCACTACACACACACACACACACACACACACACACACACACACACGTGCACATGCTTAAATTGGGGAGGGTATTTCTCAGGAAGCTAAGAAGACATTATAGTAAATGGTGAAACATTGGAAGTGTTCCCTATAACAAAAACAGCAGGGCAAGGCTGAGAGTTGTCACTGTTAATATTGAAGATTGTCCTAGCGGGTTGTGCCAAAAGAAATCATATTGTTATTTATTTGCAATACAATCAGATATAGAAAATTCCATGAAACCAATTGATAATTTTTTTTAAAAAAAAAGTAAGAGAGTAGCCGGGCGTGGTGGCGCATGCTTGTAATCCCAGTACTTTGGGAGGCGGAGACCGGGGGATCCAGGTTCACGGCCAGCCTCAGCTCTCTCTCTCTCTCTCTCTCTCTC